>CAUYQG010136436.1:0-41215 GCA_963574415.1 Tarsius wallacei | reverse complement strand
TCCGGTGATCCTTCTGCCTCAGCCTTCCGAGTAGCCAGAACTACAGGCGTGCGCTACCACGCCCGGCTAATTTTTTTGATTTATTGTAGAGATGAGGTTTCGCCTGCCCAGGCGGGTCTCGAACCCACGGGCTCAGGCAATACACTCACCTCAGCCTCCCAAGGCGCGGGATTACAGGCTGAGCCACCGAGCCCAGCTAAGAAATCATTTTTTTTTAATGGCAAAGAAAAATGGACAAAAGACTTGAACATTTTCTACACAAAAGAGCCTGTCCAAAAGAGCAATCTATAAAAGGTGCCCTATTTCTTTAGTTGTCAGGGAAGTGCAAATCACAGCTACAATGTGGTATCACTGCATGCTTACTAGCATAACTGATACGGAGTTGTAAGAATATGTACCAGTTGGTGCTCTCAGACATAGCTAGTGGGACTTTGGAAAGTTCCACTTTGGAAAGCTGTTTGACAGTGCAAGCAAAAGCTTACTATATCCACAGCATTCTATATTACCAAAGGACGTGTCCCAGAATATAGAATATACATAGCAACATTAATCCTAGTAGCCTAAACCTAGAAGCCACCCAAATGTCCATTAACAGTATAACAGAAAAACTGTATATTGTCATATAATAGAATACTACTAACAGTGTGAAAATTGACAAACTGAACTACATTCAACAATAAGTGGTCAAATCACAAGCATAATGTTGAGCAAAAAAAGGCAGACATAAGAGCACAGACATTTCCATTTACATAAGAGTTCACAACTAAGCACAACTTGTCTAAAGGAGTCAGGACTGCCTTTATCTTGGGAATAGTAAAGGCTGGGAGGTGGCCTGAAGGGCATATCTGGGAGTATTAGTAATTTCTGTTACTTGACCTGGGTGTGTCTATTGGTCTGTACTTCCAGGAAGAACCCTTCATGTAGGGCAGGACAACTGTACTTTCTTGGCCGGCACTTTTGTGGTCTGTGAGGTCAGCAGCTGTGGGTGTATAAGTATGTTTTTTTCAGAATATTTATTGCGTTGTATACTTATGATTTGTGTACTTTCTGATGTAAATTTTATTTCAGTATAACTTTAATGAAAAACTGGATGTGCTATCACATGGTAGCCATTAGTCACATGTGGCTATAGATCACTTGCATTCTAGATTGCATTTAGATTTTAGAATATGAATTCCTTTTCTGTGAAGCTTTGGGTCTTTTGGTGTTTTGGCGATATGGTAAAGTAATTTTGCTTGAGATTAATTTCAACTAATGAAAGAAAGATGATTTGTGGGTCCCTTTACATTTATGACATAACTTCCAGTTTTAGTTTATGTCTTCAAGTTAGTTAACTTTACATATCTAATACAGTACTGTCCAATAGACCTTTTTGCAGTGATGAAAATGTTCTCTGTGTTGTCATTTTGGTAGCCATTAGTCACATGTAGCTATTGAGCACTTGAAATATGGCAAATACAATTGTAGAACTGAATTTTTAACTTAATTAAGTTTAAATAACTACAAGTGTCTTTAGCCATTGTGCTAGGCAGTGTAGAACTAACATTTATGTTTTTCCTATTTGGGTACATGGTGATGACCCTGGAGATGTCTATTTTCAGTCTCTTGAATTTAAGTCCATCTGGATGTTGGTGTTAGCAGTGACATAGAAACTTAGAGAGATTGCTTCCTCATGGGCTACTCCTCAGTTGATAAGGAAGCATAGCTAGGCTTATCTGCTTATAACTAACTTACATAGTAATATGTCTATCTTTGGATTAGCATAGAGTATATTTATAGTATGATATTTGGCAAAAATTACTGATAAGTCACCTTTTTGAACAGGAATATGTTAATTGTAGCATGATGCTATAATGCATTTTACACCATCCTTCATGCATAATATGCTTTTATACATATAATATATGATACATGTACACTGGCAATGTGTCTTTTATGAGTTATCTGTAGGTGCCTACTACTTAGTGGAAGGATATTTATTTCTGCTGTACTCTTGGGGGGTTTATGCTAGTGTCAAATGCATTGTCGTTGCTCTTTCAGAGCCTGGGCCATCCTGTCTCGGGAGCATGCTCATGCCTGTCCAGGAGGCTGCCTGGGAAGAGCTCATCCGCACTGGCCAGATGACACCTTTTGGTACCCAGATCCCTCAGAAACAGGAGAAAAAGCCTAGAAAAATAATGCTTAATGAAGCATCAGACTTCGAAAAGTATTTGGCAGATCAAGCAAAACTGTCTTTTGAAAGGAAAAAGCAAGCTTATACTAAAAGAGCTGCTAGAAAAGCCCCAGCCACTGTCACTTCTGAGTTGACCCCAACACAAAATAAAAACAAACCAAACAAGAAAACCAAAGTTCTCGCAAAAACAGATAAACGCTTGAAAAAGCACATCAAGAAACTCCAGAAGAGGGCTCTGCAGTTTCAGGGGAAAGTGGGATTGCCAAAGGCAAAGAAACCATGGGAGTCAGATGTGAGGCCAAAGGCAGAGGGAGACTCTGGGAGTGAAGAGTCGGAATACTTCCCGTCGGAGGAGGACGAGGAGGACGATGTGGAGGGGACGAGGGCAGACCTATCTGGAGATGGTACCAGCTGTGAACTGAGGCCTGTGCGCAAGAGCTGGAAACGGCAGAAGAAAGTCCTGGTGCAGGAGATTGATGATGACTTTTTCTCAAGTTCCGGAGAAGAAGCTGAAGCCACAGGAGAAGGAGGTCAAAAAGTAGCAAGATGCCGAGATGATGGAGATGAAGATTATTATAAGCAGCGGTTAAGGTCAGTCTGCAGGGATTGTAAGCAAATGGTACTACTTGATCGTAGGCAGCAGTTTTATTAATATGTAAGCATTTTAGATCCAGCTCAACATACTAGATCCTGTTTATGCAGAGGTTGGACTTCCTGAAGCCTTAACTTGCAAAACCATTGGGACCCCTGAGTCCTTAATGGAGCTGGCCCCAAATGCTTGTACTTTAGGTCTTTATTTGGATTTGGAACCAAGTCTAAGATGGAAAGCTTAAGGAAAGGCAGGGAAAAGAGGCATACAGAGGACTGAGCATGAATTGTGTGAACTTTACACTGAGAGTAGTCACTCATAATATGTATCAGGAGAAAAAGAAAAAGGAGAGTTCTGTCATGAATACTGGGTGGGGGTTTTTGATTTTGTTTTTTCTTTTGAAGCAGAATAGTAATTTTAGAGAACTTTCCTTTTTTAAAAAAAAAAGCTACTACTGAAGTTGGGATATGAATTCTTCTTTGTCTTGAGGAAATAGTCACCTTCATAATTATAAACCATTGTCGTGCCAAAAGTGTATTTTGTAGGCACAGCATAACTGTCTTCACTGCCATTTTTTATGGTAGAGACTGGCTTTTATCTCCATGACTTTGTCAGTATATGATGGAAGTGGGATAAAAGAGAAGGTGAACACGTGACACATGAAGTCAGGATTGCGTGTCGCCACACGTTTTCTAATATCCAGGATAAACCGTGCAGTGCGGGCCTCCCCGTGGTGTCCCATTGAGCACTGTACTACTGCTGCACCTCAGGTCTTGTGAGTCAGCTTGCTAGGAGCTCTAAGAAGTCAAAGGGAATAAGAAATCTCCTTACTTTTTAAACATTTAATAGTTGAGTGACCTTCTACCCAATCTGCAACAGTTTTTTCTTATTTCTCAAGGTGGGGAGACCTAGTTTCTTGTATTTACTGTAGCTTTCCACTGGCCTTCATGAGTGAAGCTTGACCTCATATTTTTTCTTCTGTTACTTAGAACGTCTCATGACCCCTGTCAGTGAGCCACACACATTCCATAACCTTTTCAAAATAGATGCAGCAGAATTCTTTACAAAAATAATTTGAGGACCTGTGACTTAAATCTAGTTCTTTAGAGGTGTTACACTCACATTCTAGTAGTACCTTATCTGCAAACTTATAGTTGAGGACTGGCTTATAGTTGTCATTTTTCACCACAGCACTAGTTTCTATGCATACTTAATACCTGTAAAGTTGTTTGAGGAATATTGCCCAATACTTTGAACAGTGAGCAGTGTCAGACTTTTTCTTAACTATTGTAAAAAATTAATAAATTGTTAATGTCAACATTATTGATTATAAGTAGAGCAGTATATTCTTCCCATTAGATTGGGTCAATATTAAATATATTTTAGATATATCAGTATTTTGATCAAGAGCAATTTATTTTGATTGAATTTTAAATATGGGTTTAGTTTAATTTCATGGCAATAAGTTTTTCTTAATAATATTAAGAGTGTAAGACAATTTATTATTTCCAAAGTCATATCATAAGCCAATATTTTGCTAAAGTTACAGTAAACTCTCAAATGAATTTCAGAAATATCAATAATTCTTAATTGCCACCAAAATACGATAGCTCTTAAGATTTTATAACTGCAGTTATTAAGGCTGTTAAGCTGCAGATATCCACATTGAAATGTTTATATTACATCTCCTTTGGTGCACTTTGGATTGGGGGATGTTAAAAAAAATAAAATGCTCAGGATTTAGAAGCATATTAAGAAGATGTTAGAACTGCCAGTCACTATATTTTGTTACTTGTTGCTGGTTTTTGTAGACAGATTGAAATGTTAATGGTATTCCCTTGAGGGGGAAAAAACCCTTTAGGATTACTTATCTTAGCAAGGTTTGACGATGGATGATGACAATAAAGTCATATAGATTATAGTGTAGAAAATGAGTTTTTCTTAGTGGTTAGATTTTAGGATTAGTACCCAGAATAGGCACCTTTTATGGAATGTAACACCTTTTACTGAGGTTAACTCTTGTTAATTATGATATTCTTTTAAACTCTTAGAAGTGAGAATGGGTAACTCCTAGACATCCCATCCCCTTTACTCTTTCAGTTGAGGGAGTTATAGGCCTTGCATTGACTCTAGGTTTGTTCTAACTAGGTGTCTCTGTTTTAGCTGATGCTTACTGGGAATTTCATGTCAAGCTTTTTCTACATCATAACTTTTTCTGGAACCTGAGCAGTAACGCTCAGGATCCTGTTTTCTTTGATTTGGCCCCAAACCTCAGCTCAGTCTCTGTAGCTGTAATTTTTTAAAAAAAAATCCATGTCTTTTCCCTTCTCACATGTTTCTCCTGAGAACTACATTGCATGTGGGGGCCAGCGCCTCAGTGGTGTTCCCCAGGTTTTCACACCCTTTCATGACATACAGGATGGATGAGTTACTGCTTAGAAGTAAGCATTCTGTCAATTCTTATTCATGTCAGTGGGATGCAGGTCTTATGAAACATATATTATTTTTTCATTTTAATTTTGTGCTGACAGAGTTTCCATTAGGGCATGGCTCTTGGTTTGGTGCTTTCTTGCCTTTTTTTTTTTTTTTTTTTTTTTTGAGTTGGAGTCTCATTTTGTTGCCTAGGCTAGAATGCAGTGGCATGTTCATGGCCACCGCAGCCTTGACCTACTGGACTCAGGTGATCCTTCCACCTCAGCATTCCACGTAGCTGGGACTATAGGCGTGTGCCTTCACACCCAGCTAATTTTTTGATTTATTGTAGAGATGAGGTCTTGCCAAGTTGCCCAGGCTGGTCTTGAACTCAGGCAATTCTCCCTCTTCAGCCTCCCAAAGTGCTGGGATTATAGGCATGCACCACTGCACCTGGCCGGAGTTTCCTAAAATATACTGCTGCTTTAGAAATCATGGGCTTGAGAGCTCCAGGAACCAAATAAAGGCATAGAAATAATGTACCTTTAGTGTTTTAATGATGTCTGTTCCTGGTGAGCATCTGCATGCCACTTACCTAGTCAAGGCTGTCCAGCCATAACAGCCTAGAGTGGCCCTGAAGACCAACCATTTCATGTGCATCTTTCCCCTTCAGGATGGTAAAGATCAGGGTGCTTGTCCTCCCAGTTCTTGTGATCTCATTGTTGTTGATTCACTTCTCAGTTTACATATATGAGGTCAACTCTCATTGCTTCTTCTTTGCTTCCATGACAGGAATGCATGTCTGCATTCCAGGACTAGCCTCAAAAGTCTCTGGCAAAGAATCTGCAGTCTGTTAGTGGTCATAGGCACAAATAAGACCTATCCAAATATAAAGGGAATAATGAATTCCGACTGAGGTACTGGGGGAGACTTTATGGAGGAGATTCATCCAGTGCAGAGCCTTGTCTATTGGGTAGTCAGATCTGTTGGGATGCAGGTTAGAAACTTTGCATATTTGTCCCAAAATTCCAGGTATACCATTGAGTGGAAACAACTTGCTTTGCTTTGGAGGTACATTATTTCCTCAGGGTCTCATTTGGACCAACCTGGAGATTGGTATAATGGCCATGGTGTGCAGAGAGACCCGGTTTCTAAGCTGTCCATGTTAAGTCAGGGAGGGCACGTGGACTTCACCTAACTGACCAACTCTGGTCTTTGGGAAGTGGTAGTCTGTTCAGGGAAGATTGAGGCCCTGTTTGGGTTGGCTGGGAAAGAATGCTACAGTCCCTTAGTGATGTCTCTCATGTGCATGGGAGGGGGGCAGGGAACCAATAGTATTTATGCCAGCTATTTGCCAACCTTGAGACAGTAAAACAAAAAATATCATAGACTCTTGCCTCTTTCCTCAGCAGTGGTCAGCATGGCTTGGTCAAACTGTGGGGTATAGATCAGATTGCATCCTAAGTGAGAGGATGCTCTTCCAAAGGAGTTTTTGTCTCTCCTCACTGGCAGGGCTAGGGTTAGCATTTATCATTTGACTTAAAAAACTCTTATTTTTGTTTTCATTTGCCAGTGGTTGTTATTTAAGTCGCTACCCTCACCGCCTCTACTTCCTTGGCAATGAGCTTAGACTAAAGCAAAGCTTCGCAGTCCACAGACTGTGCAGAATCACTGGAAGCCCCAGTACTGGGGATGCTGATTTGGGAAGTCTAGCCTGGGATCACTGGGCAGTACTTTTAAAAACCTTTTCCAGGTAATTCTGATGTACTGTCAGAAACTATTGGAGGTATATAAGTAGATCTTATATACTTTTCCCTTCTGAGGATGTAGGTTTTGGCTGATTCAGTTTGTATATCAGTTTCTCTAAAGTCCTCTTTTATGTACCCTGCACAATTTTATTTATTACAGGAGAGACCCTGGAAGTGAACCTCAACTATATGCTATATATCATAGATATCTGGTTTTTATCAGGGACTGTGCATCAGAATCACCTGGGGAGCATCTTCAGAATGCAGATGCCTGGGATCAGCCTGGAGGGGAGGAGCTGGGCACTGCACTTGTTCTCCCAGCGATTCTGTGTGCACCCATGCTCCCACTTTTGAGTGGAGGGTGGTGGCATTCTTCCTGGCCATAGGCCTTGTTTAGAAATAACTATATCCCTGTTGAGGAGACTTGTAGAAGTTAGAAATCATTGTTGGTAAGGATGATGTGGTTTGAGAATGTAAGCTTTTTTCTCTATTCAGCCCAAAGTCAGCAAATAATTGCCTCTGAGATAAATCCTCAGCCCACTTCCACCCCAGATCCATAAAACACAGTAGAGAGTTCAGAAACAGACTCTTCAGTAGGCAGTGCCTGAGTCTCCTCAGATGACCTGGTACTTTGGGCCAAGCTGCTGAGCTCACAGCCTGAAATGAATTTAGGTTGGTATTTCGAATGGTTTGAAGGCTCCCTCCATCATTTAGCACTTCTGGTGATTCCCTGGATTGTGAAAAAATGGTAACAATATTAAGATGAAAAAAAGTTCTCTATTTTTATGTTTTTATTTTTTTTATGTCATTCTAGTCTTTGATTCTATGCATCTATACCTTTATATTGTTATTATCATGGCCCTTCCAAGTTAGTCAATTTACCCATGGTCTCAATGTTAAGTAGAGATGAGATTTGAAGTTGGGCAGGGCTATGTAAATATTTCCTTCCCTTAGTGGGATTTGTTGGAAGGTGCAATATCTAGGCATGACCACAGGATGGTGCCAAGAATCAACACATAGTTGCCTTCACCTCCATGGACTGGAAAGCAAACCAAAAACCTAAGCCTGAATCTGGGAGGTGGACAAGGATTTGGAGAGATGGCTTGGGAGTCTAGAAGACCTGACAAGAATGGTGTGCATAGAAATTGAATTTATTTCATGGTCTGGTGTAACCTGAATCTGTAATCTTGATACCTGCTGATACAACTGGTTTTTTTTTTTTTTTTTTTTGTGTTTGAGTCTCACTCTGTCACCCAGACTGGAGTGTAGTGGCTGCTCCCGGCCACCGCAGCCTCGACCTGCTGGGCTCCGGCGATCCTTCCGCCTCAGCCTTCCAAGGAGCTGGAACTACAGGCGCACGCTACCACACCCGGCCAATTTTTGATTTATTGTAGAGATGAGGTCTCGCCAAGTTGCCCAGGCAGGTCTTGAACCCACGGGCTCAGGCAATCCACTCACCTCAGCCTCCCAAGGCACGGGATTACAGGCTGAGCCACTGAGACCGGCTGTAACTGGTTTTTAATACATTTTTTATCCTAACAGTTTTTCTTGTGCCCCATTTTTTACTTTTACATGAATCACTTTGAATTTAAAATGGCTGGTAAATATTCCACTCATTGTCTAAATCTTACAAAATGTTTTCTAATAGGCTTAATCATCTGGGAATATAATATTCTTCACTGCCCTTTCCCTTAATTTCTGGGCTTCTGTGACCAGAGACCAATTGGGTCCTGGTTTGAAGGGTTGGGTTCTACATATGCATAGTTCTCAGAAGAAGCAGGCTATCAGCATTTTCAGATGCTGAGAGGGATTAAGCCAAGGATAAATGCTCAAGAGAGTCTTGTGGATTTGGAATGTTGAAGGCTTCCATGGACTGAGCAGGGATCGGGGAAAGTGCACAAGATCAACAACGATAGCTAATATGTCTGAATGTTTACCACTTGGTTCAATTGGTTTAATCCTCACAAGCCCCTAGGAGGTAGGACCTTGAACCCAGAAAGATGAAGTCATTTGCCCAAGGTACTAGTCAGTGAGGGACCTGGAGAAGGAGGAAGGGTCTGAAGGTGGTTTGGGGCAGGTGGGAATGATGGAACAACTTGGTTTGCTGCAGTGGACTCAGATGAGGATTATCTCAGTGAGAATTCCATTCCTAGCCTGAAACGCTGCTAAAGGCCATGTTCTCAGAGCCACTGGTCTCGCAGCCTCTCTGACTCTATTTTATTGTCCTCAGTGAACCTCTTTCTCTTCCTTCTGCCTAGAGCATGTTTGCATTGGGATGGTTTCCAGCTGTCCTTCAGTTTGAGCCTGGTGTAGACTGCATGAGAATTTAGCAGTTTTAGTCGTGGTTCTGCAGTGGCCAACTCATTGTGGAGCTTGCTTTGCTTGTACTTTTTTAAAACCCAAATTAAAAAAAAAAAAACCTGACAATCTGAATTTAGTAAAAGTTTAATCAAGATTTGATGTAAAGCTTAAATATAATAATTTGAAGAGTGCTGTATCACTTCTTTCTGGCAGTTCATTTCTTTCTCAAGAAATAAGCCCATGTTGTTGTTCTTTTTTCTTCTAGGAATCTATATTTTAAGTTGAAAGAAAAATTTCCTCCTTTAAGGATGTTTTCTTAGAGAGCACATGGGCTTCTTTTAAGTGATAAAGCTGAGACACAAATGAAGACTAATTCTGCTCCCTCTTCTGCACACACCTTTCATTCTCGGCGCTGTGCATAATTGTCTGCATCAGTCTTAATTTACTCTGTGAGAGCCACACTCCTAACTGAGGGTATTTCATCTGCTCAGATGTGTCAATTAAGTTCACCCAGATAGACCATAAAAAGGCAGATAAGAAAAGTAAAACACGAGTATCTCAATTTAGCAAATTAGACTAATCTGTAAGCTATTCTCTGCTGTCTGAAATAGAAAACCTACTGCACTACAGAAATGCAAACTATATTAAATACACAGCTTGGTGCCTGAATATGTTTTTAAAAATCAAATTGTACTCACTGTGCTTCAGTTGTGGAATTTCTTTCATGAATATTGTAATAAGTGGAGAATGATCCTGAGGTTGAAATTTCACTCTGTGTTAAGAATGATTTAGCTGTATGATGTGCAACGTTTCCCTTACAGACAACAGATTTAAACAGCTCTGTGCTTGGTGACCATTGGATCATAAAAATACAAAGACAGAACATTAAGATTAGTTTTGGATTTTAAGTACCCTAATATGTGATTCCCTGAAGTTTTAGAGAAGGCATGCTTATTTTATTAATAAATTATCTCAGGCTACTAATATTTAACAATTCCCATTAAGAGGCATATTTTGCCCCTTTTGTGGGTGGGTATAGGCAGTTGTATACATTGATTTGTCTGGTATTATTAATAAATGTATCTTATGTGGTTGTTCAGCCCAGATTGTAGTTCAGAGAACTACTAACCTGACTTTACTGTTACTTGAAAAAGTTTACAGGTGTGTGGTAAAGAGTGCGTTTTGACTTATCCTGCACAGTATTGAGGTGGGGAAGGAATCATGTTATTGTACAAAAATTAAGGCAGTCTTTCTCCTCTTTAAACCTTAACCTTGGCATTTTTTTAAAGACAGAATTTGAAGTTTAGAATTTGGTTTGTTCGTGTTCAATTGTTTTCATTATATGGCAATTAAAGAAGTGATTATTGACCCTTTGGCTGGCACAGTGAGAAAAGGGATGGCTCTAGGGAGTTTGGAAAATACTTTTTAAGAGACAGTATTATGGAACAGAGGAATATAGTCTTTAGAGTCTGATCATGTGGATTGAATCTTCATCCAGTACTAACTCATTGGTAATCTTGCACAGCCTCCCTGTCTGCCTTTTTTTAACTGTTAAAAAATAAGTGGCCAGGCATGGTGACTCACGCCTATAATCCCAGCATTTTGGGAGGTCGATGTGAGAGGATTGCCTGAGCCCACAGGTTGGAGACCAGCCTGGGCAACCTGGCGAGACTTCATCTCTACAGTAAACCAAGAAAAATTAGCTGGGTGTGATGGCACATGCCTGTAGTTCCAACTACTTGGAAGGCTGAGGTGGAAGGATCACCTGAGCCCAGCTGGTTGAGACTGCAGTGTTCATGAACATGCCACCGCACTCTAGCCTGGGTGACAATATGAGACTCCGACTCAAAAAAAAAAAAAAATCTGCCTCATTGGGTTGTAAGGATTAATTGGATTAATAAATGTGAAATACTTAAAATAGTGCTCAACATACAGCATTGATAACTATCAGTCATTATTACTTAGTATAAATTCTGGCTCAATTAAAAAACATATATACATGTGTATGTAAGTATGATCTCAAAACAAAACTTGTTCAGAGCTAGCCAACTTTAATGAAAGAGGCAATATATAGATAGGGTTTGACTTCACAGGTCATGGAGTCAGAATGCCTAAGCCTCACCTAGTGGCTTACGAGATCTGATGTATTCCTTCATCTGTAAAATGGGACCATAGCAGTACTTTCTTCATAGGTAGTAGAATTACAACAGGGCATACGTGTAGTATATTTGACATACATCTGGCACTCAGTTAATGTAGTTGTTCTTGATATTCACATGCCCACTAACTAAAACAGTTATGGCAAAGATTCTATCAAGCCAGTAATTCCGTCAATGTGTGAAAAGAGGATCTGTGAGAACCATTAAGAAGGGCTTATAAATATTGATGTATATGAAAAGGTGATCTCTTTCCCAAGTGAAGAGCAGTTTAACAATTGATATTACAGATTGACCATTCCTAATCTGGAAATTTGACATTTAAAATGCTTCAAAATCTGAAAATTTTTGAGCTTCAACATGATGCCACAAGTGGAAAATTCCATACCTGAGTCCATGTACTGGGTCTCAGTCAAAACACAGTCAAAACTTTGTTTAATGCACAAAATCATTAAAGATATTGTATAAGATTGCCTTCAGGCTATGTGTATAAGGTATATATGAAATATAAATGAGCTCATGTTTAGACTTGGGTCTCATCCTCAAGAAATCTCATTGTGTATACACAAATTTTCCAAAATCTGACTCATAGTCCCAAGCAATTATCTTTTTTTTTTCCTGGAGGGTGGGCCCCTTGTAGTACAGGCTTCCACTGCCAGCTAAGTGTTCTAGGAACCCCTCTTCATCAGTGTATCAGCTAACGTTGTTGTGAGAGGCTTCATTTGGTTGGCTTCAGTGAATATTTTTGGAGATTCTTTCAGCATGTTTGCCTATTTCATAATGGGTGATTTACATGAACTACTTGCCCACACTATGCTGAATGTATAGCAGTTTTTGATCAAAAAATGGAATGACCCCCAAGACCCACATTCCCTATTAACCTGATCTTGCCCCAGGCAACTTTTTCGTCTCCCCAGATGAAAAAAGTCCTCAAAAGGAAACGTTTTGCTAATGTGGAAGAGATGAAACAAAAATGGTAGAAATTGACGAGCTCAAAAACTGCACAGTGAAAAAAGTGTCTTGATAGGTGTATAGCAACAAATGGAGAGTACTTTGAAGGTGACTGAAGTTTAAACATGTAAGAATAAATATGTTTTTATAAATTAATTCTGGGTTTTTTGGGTTCTCCTTCATATAAGTACAGTTTCAATATTGGGGAGAAATAAAAAATTATTTCTCCTTTGAACACACCACTAGTCATCTGTACAGAGACAGGCGTTACAACTTGCTCCTTGGTTCTAAGAGTAGTCAGGTCAAGATTACATGGTAGTTCCTCAGAACTCTATTCTAAGGAAGATGTACCAGATTCTTGTAGCCCTTGTCTCCTCTTATGGTTTGATTTCCAGACTCCTTGCTGCCCTAGATGATAGGATGTCATGACCAGAATGTCCTGTTGATCTTGACTGACCAGTGTGGGATGCGGTAGCCTGACAATCTCCTATGATTGGGAGCTGAACTGAACTCCTCCCTCCCCAAGATCTCAATAAGTGATTTGACATTTGTTATTTTTATTCATGTTTAACCTACAACTAATGAAATTTTCTCTATTTTACTTTTATTTGTGTGACCTCCTGCCAGTAATTATAAGATAGCATCCAATATTGTCATTTCCAAAATATAGTATACATATATTATTCATTTGGACTTCATAAGGTTCCATTATTGACTCACTTTGTGGTCAAGGAGGCAAATTCAACAATGTTGAATGATGTTTTCTAAAGTTTGTGCCACTTCTTACCAGCTAAAGGGCTGTAATGCACTTCTGCCTAATCAGGATATCTTAGATCTGGGTTTTTTTCTTGTGGCCACCACCAGAGTCTGATAGGAGTTTTAGAAGTTAGAAAATGTCCCAGTGATTAACATACTTTATTTTATTTGGTTGCTGCTGTGACTTTTACATGTATGGATTAAAGAAAAAACATGAAGGTGGGAACAGCAAAAACTATTTCCTTCCTAGTAATGTAAATAAAGTTTAGGACTAATTAAGGCTAGGCACAGTGACTCATGCCTGTAATCCCAGCAGTTTGGGAGTCCAAGGTAGGAGGATTGCTTGAATACAGAAGTTTGAGACCAACATGGGCAACATCATGAGGCCCCATCTCTACAAAAAACAAAAAATTATCTGAGCTTGGTGGTGCATGCCTGTAGCTACTGCTACTCAGGAGGCTGAGGTGGGAGAATCACTTGAGCCCAGGGACTCGAGACTGTGGTAAGCCATGATCATGCCACTGTACTTTAGCCTGGGCAACAGAGTGAGACTGCAATTCAAATTTTTAAAAAAATGCAGTTTAGGGCTAATTAAACTTATTTTTCTTGTCATAAGAATTCTTGACTGGCCAGGCTCGGTCGCTCAGTCTGTAATCCCAGCACTGTGGGAGGCCGAGGTGATTGGATTGCCTGAGCCCATGGGTTCAAGACCCACCCGGGCAACTTGGTGAGACCCTGTCTCTACACAAAATCAAAAAAATTAGCCGGGCGTGGTAGCGCACGCCTGTAGTTCCAGCTACTTGGAAGGCTGAGACGGAAGGATTGCCGGAGCCCAGCAGATCGAGGCTGCGGTGACTGGAATGTGCCATTGCACTCCAGTTTGGGTGACAGAGTTAGACTCCAACTCAAAAAAAAAAAAAGAATTCTTGACTGGACGCAGTGTCTCAAAATGCTGTATTCCCAGCATTTTGGGAAGCTGAGACAGGAGGATTGCTTGAGCCTGGGAGTTTGAGACCAGCCTAGGCAACATAGTGAAACCTGGTCTCTATGAAAAAAAAATTTACTGGACATGGCAGCATGTACTTGTAGTCTCAGCTACTCAGGAGGCTGAGGTGGAAGGATTGCCTGAGCCTGGCTAAGGTCAAAGCTGCAGTGAGCCCTGATCATGTCACTGCTCTCCAGTTTGGATGACAGAGTGAGATCCTGATTAAAAAAAAAAAGAATTATTTCATAAGAAGTTGAACCTTTGCCCAACCTCTCCCACTTGGTCCTGGGAAAACTTGGGGCTTCTGATTCTTTCTATTAGCTGGTATGCAGAAATCAGTCTCCTTACATTTTAGACCTACTGGTGAAACTGAAAAATGGAACTCAGACTTGGTAATAACTTACATGATTTTTATTTTATGTATTTTATTTTTGTTATTCAAAATAATGAGCTTGGCCTCTTCTCTCTCTCTCTCTCTCTCTCTTATTTTGTTACAAGATTCTAAATCAAAAATTTCTCTGACATGATAGTTGCCCTCCATTGTGGGTAATTTTTTGCATTGGATTTTGACCATGTTTTTCCAGTGGATAGAGCTAAGAGTGGTGCCTTAAAGTCATATGGGTAGAAGGAGTAGGAAATATAGCAGGAGCTAGGCTCTCAATGAGAGAGAACAGAAGGTTTCTAGAACCCATTGCTGGATGGCCCACTTTGACCATTTTCAAAGAACTGCTCTGTCTCTGTGTCTTCCTTATTCCTAGCCCAATTCTGAATTTCATCCATTCATTCATACAGCATTTATTAGTATTTGCCATGAGGAGGGCATTATAGTAGTCTCTGGGGGTATAAACATGGCTAAAGACAGACTCTGTCCTCAGGTGGTTCCCAGTTGGGAGACAAGCATGGATTTCATGGTATGCTAACATTTGATGGGTACTATAGTAGAGACCCCAGGTATGCCCAAGATGTCACAGGGTTGGTAAGGCCCTTGAAAGATAGGATGCCTAAGTCTGACTGGTCAGGAAAAGTTCCTCTGAATGAAGATGCTGCTTGAGTGAAGGTCTGAAGGGTCTGCTGGGTATGTGGATGTGTGTGTTTGGGGCGTGAGGTTGGGGACAGTACATGACATGCAGGTGCAAGGAGACGAGGGGACCACAAACACAGTATGGCACAGCTAGCTGTGTTTTTCTGCTTATGAACATCTTTGGAATGCTGGAAATTCTCCTAAAATAAATTAACTTTAAATGGCAGCAACTAGCTTTCAGGTATATTCTTAGGATTCTATTGACCAGGCACCCTAGTAGGTTACAGCTGGAGGAAGCATTGTTCCTGGTGTGGTTCAACTGCTCATGCTGGGTCTCAGTTGCTTCTGAACAATGAAGGTTGCAATATCAGCCCCAGGCCCCATAGCCTGGGCCAGGTTCTCATTCTTGCATGAATTTGGGGAAGCCAGAGAGTGTTTTCTCTGCCTGCATCAGACTGGAATTGTAGGTTTATGTTTGCTCCTGTCTTCTCTTGTAAGTGGCTGCCAGCAGAGCTGACAGCGGGCTGAGTCTGGCAGCCGTGAGGAGTTGGAAGCACGGCCAGTGAACACCATGCCCGCTTCGTTTTATGTGGCTGCAGCTGTGACTATTGCATGTGTGGATTTTTTAAAATGAGAGAATAGAGAACATGAAAAAGTTATTTCTTTTCTAAAAAGGTAAATCTTGGACTATTTTGCTTTTTCTCAGTTTACTGGTTTATTTATTGAAATAAGAGAATTTAGTCATTTTAGGGCCATTTTTAATTTTTAAGATTTCAGCTCACTTGGGCCCATATCTTAACTGCTCCTGACCACTTTAAGTCATCCTCTATCTATTTTTGTTACGATTATCTAAAAGACTGTCATGTTTCATGACAGTTTGCTGTTTATAATTTTATGATTGTAAACTGAGGTATTCTAGCAGGTACCCTCTGAAGGCTAGGTGTCTTTACTCATATGGTGATCATATTATTCATAATAATTTACTCATAGTAAGAGTGTGGATAAACTACTATTGTTTTTGTTCAAATGTACACATTCAGGTAGTTCTGTTAAACATTTGTGGTAGCCCGGTGTCGTGGCTTAAGCTGTAATCTCAGAACTTTGGGAGATCAAAGCAGGATTGCTTGAGCCCAGGAGTTTGAGACCAGCCTTGGCAACATATCAAGACCTTGTCTCTACAAAAAAATTTAAAAATTAACCAGGCATGGTGTTGAGGCCTGTAGTCCCAGCTACTTGGGAGATTGAGGTGGGAGGATAACTTGAATCCAGGAATTTGAAGCTGTCATGAGCTGTGATCATGTCACTGCACTCCAGCCTGGGCAATGGAGTGAGACCCTACCCCCCAAAAATGGTGCTTTGCATTATCAAATGCAGATTATATTGGTTACATATATTGCCTCTGTTTCTTCCTCTTTAAGTAAAAATAGTAATAGTACCTCCTCCGCGTTTGTTTTGAGGATTTCAGTAAGTATATGTGATTATATAGAATACTGTATTAATTAATTACACACTTATGTTCTAGGCTCTTTGCTAAGTGCCTTACATGTGAATCTCATTTAATTTTCCCCCAAGCCCAGTGAACTAGATACTGTTGTTCTTCCCACCTCACAGTGGAGGAAACTTAGATGCTGAAGAAGTTACTTGCTGAGGGTCCAAGAGCTGATAAATGGCAACAGGATTTGATTTTAGCCAGTCTGAGCCCATACCCTTATGCTTGGTCTTGCAATTTGGTGTATGTTAAACCCAGTGTGTTCATAGCACAGAATTCCCCTTTACATCTACTGGTTAGACAGACTGCTTAGCCTGCCATGCTATGGGAACAAGCTGGTTAAACATGTTAAAGAGAGTACCTTTAAAGACCTTGGCAGCATCTAGGGTGGAAAAGGCATATTCCTGTCTATATCCAGGTGAACTCAGCTCTTCTGTGTCTCCCTAGTTTGCCATGTTGCACTTTTTGTCAACTGGCTGTGCTGCCGCAGTGGGTTTTGTCAGATGGTCAGGTCTACTTTGGTTATAAGCCACATGAGAAAGTACTGCTTAGGTAACAGAAGAATCTCTTAACCTGAGCCACATATGCATGTGGTTTTATAACCCTGGTGTTTTCTGTCTTTAATATGTGTATATGATTCTACTGGGGCAATTTATCTTCACAATGATACAAATACTTGTAGGCCATAATGATTTTTCCTCACCACTTTTAGTCATCCTTTAGCCAAACTGAATAAAATGTCTGGCCCTTTTCATCTTTCTTTATGAAGCGGAAGGTACTGGAATGCAATCATTTCTGTAGTGGCTTATGTGGTTTCCTAGGTGCTGAGTTCTGTGGTGACATGATGCCAGTATATTTTAGGAGGGAAGGAGGAGGAGGAGGAAACTAAAACCCTGCCAGTGTAGAATGATGCGGTGGGAAATTTAACAGCCACAAAGATTTATTGGCTAAGTCTAAGGAAATAACCATCATCTGCCAATGAAGTTTAATATGTGATATACCTATATGTAAAATATTTAATGGCCTTGTGGTGATATCTTCTGGTTTTTCTTTTTTCTTTCTTTTTTTTTTTTTTTTGGTTGAGTTGGAGTCTCACTCTGTTGCCCAGGCTAGAGTACAGTGGCACACTCACAGTCACCCGAATGTCGACCTGCTGGGCTCCAGTGAGCTTTCCACCTCAGCCTTCCAAGTAGCCAGAACTACAGGTGTGCGCTGACCACACCTGGCTAATTTTTTGTTTATTGAAGAGATGAGGTCTCACCAAATTGCCTGGGCTGGTCTCGAACCTGCGAGCTTAGGCAATCCACTCGCCTCAGTCTCCTGAAGTGCTGAAATGACAGGCTGAGCCACCAAGCCTGGCCCTATTTTTCTTTCTGTAAAATTATTTTTGAGAAATTGCAAAATGAAGTATTTTTAAGTGACTGAAAGTTTTTGTGATTCTTTCAAGTTTCTTGTTATCCACACATTTGCTAAATACAAATATCCTTTGCTATGCAGATCTTTGGTTCTGGGGTCACATAGTCAAGAGTTTGGATACTGAGGAATATCTCATCCAAAACTATTTGATTGTTAAATTTCAGAGTGAGTAGCAAGAATTCAGATATGTGCCTCAGGAAAATGTATATATATATATATATATATATATATATTTTTTTTTTTTTTTTTATTTTCAGTTTCTAAGTTCTGAGAGTTTCTCAGTTTCAGTGTTATTGACATTTGAAACTAGATAACTTTTTCTGGGGCTTGGGGGACTGTCCAGTCCTATCACAGGGTATATAGCAGCATCCTTACTTCACCTGCAAGATAACAGTAGTCGTATGTTCCCCCTCCCCTTGTAGTTATAGAAACCAATGCCTCCAGGCGTCAAATTATTCTGAGGTGGGGATGAGGGGGGAAAGTTGCCGCCTGTTGAGAACCACTGTTGTACACCATTGCACTTAGCAAAATTGTAAATAGCATGGAACTCTGAAGACTATTATAGTTACTTAAGAATACTTCGTCAATTGCATGGAGATAATTTTTTTTTAAGATATACGATGACTACTTATGCACATGTAGATAATTTTTAAGGAAGAAAAATACTAATAAAACAAAAAGAGATTGCCTTTAGAAGTTAAGCACAAGGCTGTGTGCAGTCGCTCATTCCTATAATCCCAGCACTTTGGGAGGCCGAGGTGAGAGAATTTCCTGAGCCTATGGGTTCAAGACCAGCCTGGGCAATTTGGCGAGACCTCATCTCTACAATAATTTTTTTTTTTTTTTGAGTTGGAGTCTCACTGCGTCGCCCAGACTGCAGTGCAGTGGCCACTCCCGGCCACCGCAGCCTCGAGACCCGCTGGGCTCCGGCGATCCTTCCGCCTCAGCCTTCCAAGTAGCTGGAACTACAGGCGCACGCTACCACGCCCAGCTAATTTTTGATTTATTGTAGAGATGAGGTCTCGCCAAGTTGCCCAGGCGGGTCTCGAACCCGAGGGCTCAGGCAGTTCACTCACCTCAGCCTCCCAAAGCGTGGGATTACAGGCTGAACCACCGAGCCCGGCTCCCTTTTCCATTCTTAATATAGTTCTAGTAATTTCTTCTCTTGCCTTCTTCTCCATATGTTTCCTAATTATCAGGCAACCAGTACATATTACACAGGAGTTGAAGACTTTTGCAGCCACCTTGTGAAACAGGCACACACAAACATAGACATGTGTGTGTTGTGTGTGTGTGTGTGCGTGCACACAATTCTATATCCCCTCTCTCACTAGCACTCGTAGTGTATGATGTTTTGGATTGAATTATTCCATATTTTATAACACTTTGGCTATATTTAATTCACTATTACTGTACAGAAGGCAATGAAACAATGGAAATTAAAATCTTGTATTTTGCGTGCTATCCTTCTACTTCGTTTTATCAGTTCAGCAGTAAAATGTATGACAACATTTATTAGCACTCTGTTTTTGAAGCATTTCTCTTGCCTTGGTTAATTTGCTAAACATCTTGTTGAATTAACAATTTGACAATTTACCAAGTGTTTTAATTGACCCAAAGTGTGTGCCTTTTAACGGTTTATAAATTTTATAGTGATTTATATTGGATAGGATGATTTGTCTTCTGCCTGATATTGGCTGGGCTTCCTTGGGTGTCTGGGATTAGCTGGCAGTTTAGTGGTGAACTGACAGGCCTAGCGTGGTTGTATTAGTTTCCAATTACTGCTGTAACAAATGATCTCAAACTTAGGGAAATTTATTCAAATAGTTAAAAGAAACAAGCCTTTTGTAAGTTGCTAATATCAAGAAGTTGGTGAATGGATTAAGTTTTGTCATTTTCCTAATTGATTTTCAGTGAACTGGCTTTAGAACATTTAATTTCTGGCATATTGACTTGCTTTCCTTTCAAATACATTATATTATTTGCATTTTGTAGTAATTCTGATTAATTATTCTGCAATAATTCTGAATAATTAATTGCTCTTTCCGTAGTGGCAAGTGAGTGGACTGTATATCCAGTTTTTTGTTTTTTGTTTTTAATACAAACAATTCTAAGCACTGTGAATCATACTGAGAGGCACATCTATTTTCAATTTGTGCCCAACTAGGGATGTGAAATTTGATTACATGGCTAAAGTGACATTTGCCAAATTTTTCTATTGTTAAATTACCTTTTTCTCTTTAAAATTCATAGTAATTTGTGTGGGAGGTATTGTGTGACCATCTAGTATCTCAAACTTTCACCCAATAGTTTTAGCATCCATTGATGACTTTGCTTGAATTAATAATTACATTGATGGTTATGCAAAGGTAGTTTTCCAATTCTAACATTTATTAGCTGTCATTCTTCTGTAAAGAAGTTTTCCCTCTTCCCTTTTTTTTAGTATCACTTTGGACACATGGATTCTTTCAAAAATACATGTAATTTTCTGTTAATACTATTCTTTAGGACTCTGAAATTATCCCAAATTTGACTTGAGGACAGCTCTTGCATTTTCCTGACTGTTCTCCATCAGTCTTTGAGCTTCTCTCTGTTTCATGACACAACAAAATGCTCCAGGCTCATCTTGTACTTCTTATGCCCCAGATTTAAAACCATTAATTTCCTGAAGAAGGTTGAGTGTAGAATGGTCTGCAAAAACAAAAATCTAAAACTAAATGTTTTCATTTCTACTGGACTATTGTTGCTTTTAAGTCGTTGCAGAAGTCAGAGCTTGAAAGGAATCAAAATTAAAAAAGAGTTCACTTTGTTATCACCATTTAAAATCAAACAGCACGGGGCTCTTCTTTAGCTTTCTCTGGTCTATATTTTCATCTTCTTTTTCCTTCAGTGAGGACTCTGGTTTTCCAAACGTTAATATCTTTATTCATTTGCATTATCATGAGATTTGAAGTTTATAGTATCTTATTTTATTTTGTCTCTGAGTTATACATTGTGAGAAATTTTATTTGCTATCTTTGTTGATCCACATGATGTTTTTGAAGAATATTTAGACAAGCTTGGGTTTAAGAAGACTTCATTATTTTGGAAGGGCACAGAGCACTACACACTGGTCTTAAAGTGTTTAGAGCTCAAATTGGCCCACATCTCTTCAATTTATATTTTATTATTAGCTAGAGCAATACCTGATCAGCCACATCCAATTTGAAAGGATGAGAAGAGTGCAAATGTACCACGTAACCAGAAGGATAATTAGAATAGCACTGATGACCACTGGCATCAATCTTAATGACCAACAATGTTTATACACAACCAATCTTTGCAAGATTTTAACTATTCTCTTAGACTAAGTTCCCCAGAAAACAAAGGTTGAGGGAAAAGCTTATGTGAAATTTTTTTATTAGGGAATGCAATCCCAAGAAAGCTGGTGTGAGAGAAAAAGAGAATGAGACAAGGAAGGAGTGAGAGCCAAATGAGGATATATTCTAAGTTGACCTTGGCACTACCTGATATCAAATATGCCTATTGCTCAGTCTTGAAGAGCCTACTTCCAAGAGTTCTTATTAAACCACTGTATCTCTGGGTGGTCCATCCTGGGAAGAAAAATTTGTCCATGAACTCTCATCTCCCATTGTTCAAAGGATTCCTCCATAACGGGTTAGCTTTTGAACTTTTGTTGCGCCTGTGTGCACTGTGAACGAGGCAAGGTCCTATACCTCAGTGGCAACAGGAAGCCCATGGAACAGTTGATGCAAGGTAACTTGTTGGTATGAAGTCAGTGTTGTTGGGTAAGCCTACTGGAAGCCATATAGAGTTTGTTTTCAAGTGGACCATAAACAAGGGCCTCAGAGACAAATAAGGGAGAGTATCTGAGGTGATATGTAATAGGTATCTGACATAATCACTTTTACCTTTGAATCTTAGTTGCCATCTTAATGACATCTATAAAATAGAGGCAAAATAATTATCTATGAATAGAAGTCCAAGACTCACCATCATGCAATATTTCTATGTAACAAACTTATACATGTGCCCCTTTAATAAAAATAGAAAACAAATAAAAAAATTATCTCTGGATTACTTAAATATATATGTGTATATATATTATATATATTATTTATATATATGTCTAAATATATATATATATATCTCATCATGTGTTCTCAAAAACAAGACTCTTTTCTGACTTGACTTTTTAAATTAATGGTATTATTTTTAATTAATGGAATTAGTTATTTAATTAATCTAGGTTTGAGATCTTGTAATCTTTGGCTCCTACTTCTTACCCTGCAATCATAGTCACAAGCTAACTCCACATTGGCTCTTGACTCTTTTATCTCATTTCTTTCCCACTGCCATCACATTAACTCAGGCTTTGAGTACATTTTGACTGAAATAGCCACCTGATGTTTTCCATACCTCCTGCCTCTCCTTTGTCTTGCCAGAATAATCTTCCTAAAGCATCTGATCCTATTTTTTCTTCTTCAAAACATCACTTGCTTCCAAGAGTTTACTAAATTAAGTCCAACCTTTATTCTCTAGGATGTAGAACAATCCGTAACTCAATTAAACCTGCCTTTTCTACTGAGTTCTGTTTAGTTTGTATCCACGTTGGATTTCACAGGTTTCCCTGTACACATACTGTGCTTTCTAAACTTTATTTCTTGCTCACATTTTCCCTCAATCTTAAGTACTCTTCCTGCTACTGCTTATTTATTTTATTTTATTTCAAAATCATCTCCTTTCTTCAAAGCACATCTTTAAAACTATCTCCTTCAGGAAGCCAGGACAGTCCTAATGAGCCTGTTGTTTCATCACTGCCAGTAGCGAGTCTCTTGCCTGGGTGTCTTCAATTGTCATGTGCGCTATTTTTTATCTTCCCCATAAGAGGCTGGGGGGTGGTAATGCAGAAAAATTCTCTCTTATGAGAGCTACAGGATCACCCCAAGTTATTGTCTAGTTTAGGAGCTTGGCCCACAGCAGGAATGAAGTGAACTTGGCAGGCTCAGATGAAGGAAATTGGAGGGAATTATGCTGCAAAAATAACCATGTTTTGTACTTTTAGGTTGAGCTCCTTGAGCATACATGTCTATAGAAAGGTCTTTCTCAGTCGCCATCATCTGTGGAGCATGACTGAGACAGATATTGACTAAATTTGCAAAGATGGTAAACTACAGCATTTGCTGATGTGGATGATCTCACAGAGCTGAGAAGGCGATAGAAGGAATGTAATATCTTTTTTACTCCCTTAATGGCTTAGGAAGGTGAAGGGGACAGTGAATCTCATGTACCCAAAGCAGTTACTTATCAACAAACTCTAAATTCAATACATTTACAAATATCCTACTCAAGTAGTATATCTCTACCACAGTCATTTGAAGTAATTATCCTTTAGAGAAATCTGAACTATGGTTTAATTAACACCATTTCAGATACTCAGATAGCATTTTCTTTATTTGGGTGGAGTTTTTTTCTCATAACAGAATTGGGGAGAAATGACTCTTATTGCACGTAAGCTAACATTTTGTACTAGTGAGAACATTTTTTTGGTAGGAAAAAAGATGAAGGCTAAAAATAGTAACCTGGAAAAGTCATTTTATCAGGCGGATTCTGCCTGAGAGAGGTCCTAAAACTCTTGTCTTAAGAAGTGTTTAATCTCAGATCAGTTTTTTTGGTCATCTTAAGAAAAGGAGGAAGATTGTCCTTTGATATTGATATTGGACATTAAGCAAGGCTTCTGGTTTCAAAGTAAATAGAATTTCATTTATCAAGAAGAGACTTGCTCATAGAGAGGAAGCTGGCTAATTTTGGCCCATTTCCCTGGAATCGCAATTTCCTATCTGATGGGAATTTGTGGAGTGTGATTGTTTATATTCTAGAAAAGACAGTGGGAAGAAGAGAGGAAACAGCACCGAGGGACTGACCTTTTGACCCAGCCATCAGCCACAGAATCTAAGATGTTAGAAATAGAATTGCGGGGCAGTTCTTAGGAGTGTATCTTCCTAAGGCAAATGAAATATGGTTCTGAGTTCTGTGAAGAACTCAAGAATTTCTCCTGACTACCTTTTGAATCTGTTTTCTTGGTCATTTCCCCGCGGAGTAAATGGAACAATTTGCTAGCTGGTCTCTCTGCCACCAGATTCAACCTCTCTTCAGTTCACCCTGCAGTCTGCTGCTTGTATTATAACCACAATGGCAGAGAATGTCTGCTAAAACAGTACCTGGTAGTAACAGACAAATAAAAACATTTAGAAAATTAATAAATGAATGAACTTTCCAAAATAATTCATTTAGATGATGTCACCCCTCTGCCTATAAGGCTTTATTATCTTGCTGTTGATTATAGGAAAATGTTAAACACACTGAATTTGACCCTTTTCGTCAGGGTTAACATCCCTCCCCATGGACTCTGTCACTACAGTGTACCAATTTGTTGACATGGCATGCTCACACATAAACAGTGAGCTTCCATAAAGGTAGAAACTATGTCTTTTTTATCTCTGTACTTTCAACCTTTAAGATTTTTTTTTTAACATGTTAGGTATCCATTTAAATCTTTCCATTTTAAGATGCTATTTAATAAGCAATATTATGTTCACTCTAATCACATGATACAATTCAATTCAAGGAATATTTATTAAAGGCTATTATGTGCTTAAAAATTCCTAAGATTCATGATTTTTATAATTAATTTTTTTGGTTTTTTAATTTTTATTTTATTTTATTATTGTTTTTTTGAGTTGGAGTCTCACTCTGTCACCCAGACTGGAGTGGAGTGGCTGCTCCTGGCCACCACAGCCTCGACCTGCTGAGCTCCGGCAATCCTTCTGCCTCAGCCTTCCAAGTAGCTGAAACTACAGGCGCGCGCTACCACGCCCGGCTAATTTTTTTTTTATTTATTGTAGAGATGAGGTCTCGCCAAGTTGCCCAGGTGGGTCTTGAACCTGCAGGCTCAGGCAATCCACTCACCTCAGCCTCCCAAAGCACGGGATTACAGGCTGAGCCACCGAGCCCGGCTTTTATTTTTATTTTAAAGACAGGTACAATTCAGGGCTAGGTATACAAACGGTCATTGTACAGGTAAAGTTTGGGCCTCACTATGGTTCCCACTTCACCTGGTTTGAGATCAAGTATCCTTATTGATAAAGTGTGCCCCCTTCCCTACCCTGACAGTTTCCCACTATTGCCAATCCCTTTCTTATAGTATTATAATAATTGTTCAGGGTCTGCTTATGAGTGAGAACATGTGGTACTCAGTTCTTTGTTTCTGTGATAGATCATTGAGTATTATAGACTATAAATCCATTCACGTTGCTGTGAAGTCCATAAGTTTGTCCTTCTTTATGGCTGTGTAATATTCCTTCATGTATATGTACCACATTTTAAAAATCCAGTCCACTTCCAATGGGCAGAACGGTTGGTTCCATGCTTTTGCTATTGTGAATAATGCTGCAATGAACATGTGTGTGCAGGTAACTTTCATAGAGTGATTTGAGTTCCTCTGGGTATATTTCCAGTAGGGGAATTGCTGGGTCATATGGAAGGTGGATTTTTAGATCTTTTAGGAATCGTCACACTGTTTTCCACAGACTTGGTAATAGTTTACACTCCCACCAATAATGCAGAAGCGTTCCCTTTTCCTTGCATCCTTTCCAGCATCTGTTGAGTTATTGATGATGGAGTTAAATGACTGGAGTTAGGCGGTATCTTAGTGTGGTTTTAATTTGTATTTCTTTGATGATTAGTGAAGCTGAGCAATTTTTCATATATCTGTTGGTTGCTCATATGTCTCTTTTGAGAAGTGTCTATTCATATCTTTTGCCCACTTTTAAATAGGGCTGTTTATTTTTTTCTTTTCGGCACATTTGAGTTCCTTGTAGATCCTAGATATATTCCTTGTAGATCCTAGATATTAGACCTTTGTCAGATAAATAGCAAATATTTTTTTCCATTCTGTGTGTTGTCTCCCTGCTTTCATGATAATTTCTTTTGCTTTGCAGAAGCTTTTGAGTTTGATGAAGTTCCACAGACTTAATTTATTTACAGTTGTTTTTAGAGACTGCAGTTGCTTTTGTTTGCTTGTTTTCCTTTTTCTTTTCTTTTCTCTCTTTCCTTTCTTTTTTTTTCTTTTCTTTTCTTTTTTTTTTTTTTTTTTTTTTAGACAAAATCTCACTCTTTTGCTAAGGCTGGAAAGCAGTAGCATGATTGTAGCTCCCTGCAGCCTCGAACTCCTGGGCTCAAGCCATTCTCCTGCTTCAGGCGCTTAAGAAGCTAGGATTAAAGATGCTTGCCAAAATGCTCGGCTAATTTTTGTATTTTTTTGTAGAGCCGAATTCTCGCTATGTTGCCTAGGCTCATCTTGAACTCCTGGCTCAAGCAATCCTCCCACCTTGGCCTCCCAAAGCGCCAGCACTACAAGCATGAGCCATCCTGCCCAGCCCTTTTTTTAAACTTAAAAGTTTATCTTCTCTTAGAAAGCAATGCTTCAATTCTTTTGATCTTGTTCAATGAGTCTCTTTAGACTTTTTATCCATTATTTTTTTTCTGGAGTTGAAAGTTTGAAAAAGTTGGCTTTCTTTAGTTTGTGTCTTTAGCTTGATTATTTCAACACAACATATGGCTAATTGTAAGACAGGATAGCTGTGGTGATCAATTTTTAATTTTTTTCTGAGTAACACCTTTTTTCACATAATGCAAAAAAGATGTGTGCCAAGTTATAGCAAAGCAACTGCAAGAACTTAATGACATAATGATATGTATCATTTATTTAGTGTTACTAACTATGCAAGACACTATGCTGAGTCTTAGCCAGATTATTTTATTTAATCTTCACAACCTTGTGAAGGATTCAAAATATTTCCTTTC
The DNA here is from genome assembly GCA_963574415.1 of Tarsius wallacei. Classification (NCBI taxonomy): domain Eukaryota; kingdom Metazoa; phylum Chordata; class Mammalia; order Primates; family Tarsiidae; genus Tarsius; species Tarsius wallacei. The sequence goes on along the minus strand of CAUYQG010136436.1, from coordinate 14,353 downwards.
TTAATGTTATGCAGTTAGCAAGTAGAAACACATGAGGAATTTGAACTCAACTCTCTGATTCTTGAGCCCAGATAATAGAATTACTTCCAGTTGTTTCTTATACTTGAATAGTTGTACAAACCCATTGCAAAAAAACCCTCTCTTCCTTGAGGATCTCTCCAAAAATCTAGTTTGATACACACTGATTTAAGAAACTATGGTTTTATTCTATGGAAATGCCTTTTGATATGAATTATTGCTGTAAAAGAGAAATTTTAGATTTATAATGGGGTAAAATGGTTTGTTAAAAGTTTCTATCAATGTAAAACCACAAGCATTAAAAATCTCACATCTTCATGAATTTGTAGACTCAGGTACATGAGCAGTGGCAGGATCAAGGGACTGTTTGGTGTTAAGGAAAGGGGAAGGGTTTTGCACTCTCACAATCTCCATTCTCCACCCTTGTAGTGGACACTGTGATGCGTACTCCAGATTCTGCCTTCAGAACCAAGACCTCATTGTGCTGAGGGCTACAAGTGTTGCCTGATAAGGATTCACAGCTGATTTCTTTCCACAAGAAATTCATTTGGCTGTGCAAGTTTACATCCTACTCTTGGAGGGAGAATATTTCCTATAACTCGTTGATTGGTATGAGGACAAGAGGGAGAAAGGGGACAAAGACCCAGCTTCTTGCTTCAATTCAGCATAGCTCTGGGGGAACATTCCAGATTCAGAGAACCCTACGAGATAGGCTGAGGCCTCTGTTGCAACTGCATTGCAGTTCAACTTCTCCGTCTGCCCTGTCCTGCTGTCCTCACTTCCTCACAAGTATTGTTGCTGAACATCTCACAATAAGCCACCTGTATGCAAATATCTGGCTCAGGTATCAACTCATGACAACCTCTAAAGCCACTTCAAGGAAACACTTAGTCTAAATAAAAACAGAATGATTTCTACGTGTATGCTGCTTAAGACACGTCTACTAGACCTACCGTTTAAACAGACTGTTGCCTCCTAAGCTCCTCCTTCAGATATTCTGGAAAAAAAAAACTTTCATTTCTAACACACTGCAAAGGTAGATATTATATATCTGCAACAACTTCCTCATTCTTAGAAAACATTTTATAGGCGTCTCTAATTCCTCCCTAGAGGGGAGAATCTATATAGTACAAAGTGGATACAAACAGTTTAGATGACAAAAGAAAAAAAAAATCAACCAACAACAAAACAAAAACAAAACAAACCATAACAGAGACTTGAATTATCTAGTTTTGTTTTCTAATTGGCCAAGTAAATAGAACAATTGACACTAAAACTCTTCAATTTGTGTCATGTAGTTTGTCTACAATTATAATATTTGGGCTAAGGGAGCTTAACTGACATTATGAGGATGATAGGACAGCATAAATCCATAATGGGAGGCTCTCTATGGGTTTATGTGGGACTAGTGGCCAATCCTTTTATCCTTGTGTAATCTTAAGCAGGAACAATTTGTATTGAGTTCCAGTAATTGGAGGTGTGCCTGAGCTGCTGAGGAGTAAGAATGCAAGACATGCACAGAGAGAAATGCACAGTGACACCCACTTACAATTTGTACTTTGTTTTAGAACATGATTTTATAAACACAAGAAAGGGATGAATACAAAATCATCATACTTCTAATATAAATAATTCAAGCCCCAAATCCATCTTAGGCTCAAACTATCTTGTCTGAGTCATTTTAGGTTGATGAAGAAAAAAACCACAATAAGAAATGAGCAAAAAAATAAAAAAAGAAAAGAAAAACAACAATTGCCAAAGCCATCATTTTCCTTTGTATTGTGTAGGTAACTAAAAAGATAAAAAAAGTATTTGAGATTACAGTTAGGATTCGTATACATGCACATTTTTACCTTCTGAACTTAGTTCTAGGGTAATATTCCAATGTATAAGCAAAAAAAAAATACTTGTTACCCCAACACCAAAACAAATTTAAGTGTCCTTGTGCTCCCTTTGCATGGCCTTCATGATATTCTGGGATAAAGAATGAAAGGCAGACATAATTGTCCTTTTTCATTGCACTGTGCTATGGCACACGAGAGAGAGAGAGAGAGAGAGAGAGAGAGAGAGAGAGAGAGAGAGGCTAGCAGCTAGCAGTCAAGGAAGACTAGCAGTCAAGACGCAATATGAGGCACATTGCATTGCTAATTATTAGCACTATTATTGAATGGAAGAGAGGAAAACTCTCCTAGTTGGTTAAGATGTGGCAGCCAAGAAAAAATCCAGACATAGATTCTGAAGATAATTTCTTTGCATAGTCTTTGCTGACTATGTTTATAAAAGTAAATGTCAAGGTAAGCTTGGCAAGGACCAAAAAAAAAAAAAAAAAGAGTTACATTTCTCTAGTCTCATTCCCGAGATGCTATCTTTTACCTTCCTGAGTATGCACAAGTCTAACCCTGGGTTTCTGCTCCTTTATGGAAACAGTAAGCAAACACTCAAATAACAGCAGGAGAGTCATTTTTCATATATGCTTTGTTTTCATTTCTGAACTTGGAGAGACAAAGTTTCCAAAAGCAGGAATCTATGCAGTTGCTCTACAACTTGAGTCCTTGCTTGTACTTTAGATTTTATAAAACAATTAGCTTTAAATATGCTCTTGGAAGAGAGATTGTAAGCTTTGAATTAAAAACTCTTTTCTCTGTGCTTTGCTTTCACATTGAACAAAACCAAGTTTGCTTAGAGAGTAAAAAGGTGTGAATAAGACTTGTCAGTACTTTAGTCTTTCTGTGTTTTAAGTACATTTTTCTATGTTTCTGAGACAGTGTCTATGTAATCAACTATTATGTGACAGCTTGCCAAACCAACAGGTGTTAACAGAAAAAACTGTACCAGTCCCCTTTAGAATAATACATCGACTTTTAAGGTCAAAATGTTGACTCATTTTACTAGGAAGAAACACCATTTTACAGTCTACTTGGTGCCTTGCAGTGAGGGTGGTATGAACCTTCCTCAACTTTGACATCTTGACTCACTCTCTCTCTCTTTTTTTTTTTTACTTTTTCTTCACGTCCAAACTTCCCTAAAATACTTTGTCATCTCTATTTCCTCACTGCCTACTGTTCTTTTTGTCCTAGTGGTCTGAATTCAGTACCCTCACTTTCCCAAAATTTTCTTCAGGTTTACCAGTGACCTTTTAAGAAACATACCTAAAACTTTTTTTTAACTGAGTCATTTTTTTATCTTCCCATAGAATTTGCCTTATTAATTGCACCCATTGCCTTGAAACTCTTCTTTGTTCCCTTGACTTCCATGACACTATATGAAGCAAATTCTCAAAACCAGCAGCCTCTTAATTTCTCTATTTAGGTCATAGCTTAAAACCGCAAGACCTTATTTTTGATTGATCTCCATTCCCTTCCTCCTAAGTCTTGCCTATTTTTCCTTTGCAATATTCTATCTTTCCCCACCCCCCAAATCTCACCATTAACTCTTGTCCAAGTCCCGTATCATACTTGTTCTTCTTAACTGGTTTCTTTGTATTCAGTTTTTTTTTCTCTTTCCAAAACTACTGCCAATTTTTTTCCCCAAAACACTTTTTATTGATGAAGTCACTTCATCATGCTCTATGCTTGGAAGTGACTGGATTCAAGCCAGTTGGAAATATATCTGTCCTGATGATCTAGTTCCCTTAAAATTAGGCAGACAAATACTTCCAGTGAAGATGCAGAGAAAACACATCAGCATTTGTCTTGGATATAGATGCTGAGCCTGGCCAATTTATTCAGAACTGAAGGTCAGAACAGTACATTCGATGGCAACTTGAAGAATTGAAAGTTGGAATGGAGTGTTGAAGAAGACTCTAAACCAAAAAGTCCAGGCAAACGTGAGGACAGAGGAAGGAAGATGTTATGTAGGATATCAAAAGAAATGGGAATCAACTAGGGTGAGCAAATGTTGGTTGATATACTACTAGACACAATGTGGTGGTAACAAGGGAATGGCCAAGATGAGTTCTACAGTTTTTTTTGTTTGTGTAAGTGTGTGTATGTATTTCTGTGGGAGTGCTGAGTAGGAATACCTAGGTATGCTTAGGAATATGTAGGTATGCTTAGGAATACTGAAGAGAGAGGCTAAGGATTTTCTAGGCTGATTTGTCAGAGAGTGGTTCTTCCATGAATTCCTTTACAAGAAGCTGTTTTAACTACATTAATCTAATAACTGATTCCTAACTCATCCCAAGATCTATGCCATATCCTTTATCTATCATGCTATGGTTTTTCTTTTCTACTTTCATAAATTCTATCTTTAAAATTCGGCTCATTTGTATCAGTTAGTTATTGGTTCAAAGCAATGGAAGCAAACACTGGCTAACTTAAGCTCCTCTTACCCACCCATTCTCCAAAAAGGGTTTGTGGATAAGAATTTACTGGAAGGACTCACAGACTCCACAGGAGGCTAGAATATCAGAGTTGAGACAGCTGGAACCAAGGAAGCTCTGGAAGGCTGAGAAGCAGGAGGCACAGCAAGATCTTGTGGCAAGAAAAACTCAGCCAGGCCCTGGTATTGCCATTTCTACTGCATGACCTTGACCTCCAACTATTCCTTGTCCTCACATCCTCTTCAGAATTCATAGTCCTGCTGTAGAACATCCAATTGGCCCAGACTAAGTCACATGTCCATTCCTCACCTGGTTCAGTTTGTGGAAGGGATCTTTGCTTCCATAGTGCATGAAGAACAATAGCTCCAATTAAAAGTACACATATTGGGGACTTTCTCCAAAGGGAGTGAGGAATCTTTTTAGGAAAAGGAGAATCAGATGCTGGAGAAGCTCAAAATTACAAATTTCCACTGTTTACCTCTTACATGCATCATTCTATGTACCCTGGCTAAAGTGACTGCAGCTGCTCCTTAAAGGTTTTTTTGACCACTAATTTGGTTTGTGGCCCCCAACATTTAATACTGCTCTTAAATGCCCCTTCCCTTAAGATGAAGGAAAGGCCTTGAGGGTGGAAACCTCATCTTTGTATCTAGCACTCAGAAAAGGACTTTACACGTAGCCTGTACTAATTTAATTTTTTTAAAAACTAATATTGACCAACAGTTCCATTTTCAATGAATGGTGTCCTACGAGAATCAGTTGCATGTTTTATTTAGTTTAATGTGGAATGAACCAAAAGGCAGCAACTGGTATTTACTGCACACCTGCTGTATATTCACTACCAGGTAGAATATTTTCTTTTATAATAATAATAACAATAACAGTTGACATTTATTCAGCTTAATTATCAGCCATGTATGAAACAGTGACTTCATACCTTATTCCATTTAATCCTCATAACAATTCTTTGAGATAGATCTCATTGTTTTGGCCCTTTTACAGATATGAATACTATTGATCAGAGAAGTTTAGCAAATTTCCCAAAGTTTTGCAGTAGATAAGTGTAGAGTAGATAAGGAACTCAAAATGATTTCTGTCTGATCCCAGAACTTATGCTTTGTATTGCTTAAATAGAAAGAATAGAGTTTGAGAGAACACACAATTTCAAGAAGTTCATCTCCTTCATCATGAACTACTCTTGTTTTTCAGTGTCACCTGGGAAGTATTTGAAAAGCAAATTCTCTAGACCTCCACCCACCTTCTGAATCAGAAACTCTAGAAAGTTTCCGGGCCTAGAAATCTGTGTTTCAGCAAACTTTCTAGGTGATTCTGATATATAATAAAACCTGAGAATTACTGTCATATGTTCTCTCTCACTGTTTACATCTTCATGTGGTTCCACACCTCTCTATATCCTGAACCCTACAGTCTGATTATTATATTCTTTCATATGTCAGCATTTACATTTTGTTTGTAATTATTCTTATATTTTCCAATTTCTATTCTGAGTTTATCAGGTATATTTTTGTAGGTTGCTCTACAGAATGTGGTCTCATATAAAGTAGAAAAATACAAAATATTTACAAAGCATACATATAGTCCTCATGCTTATTTGCCCAGTATCCTGAACATTTTTCCCCTGAACATTTTTATCTGTGGGAGGAAAACAGAATGAGAAATAAAAATTAATCCACGAGCCGGGCTAGGTGGCTCAGCCTGTAATCCCGCGCCTTGGGAGGTTGAGGTGAGTGGATTGCCTGAGCCCGCGGGTTCGAGACCCGCCTGGGCAAGCGAGACCTCATCTCTACAATAAATCAAAAAATTAGCCAGGCGTGGTAGTGCGCGCCTGTAGTTCCAGGTACTTGGAAGGCTGAGGTGGAAGGATCACCGGAGCCTAGCAGGTTGAGGCTGCGGTGGCCAGGAGCTGCCACTGCACTCCAGGCTGGGACAGAGTGAGACTCCAACTCAAAAAAAAAAAAAAAATTAATCCACGAAGTCAAGATTTGCTATTGGCAGCAGTGAAGTGAGGGTCTGACTTCTGTTTCCCAGCAACATCCTTCCTTCCTTTCCCATTGGAGCTTCTAGCTTCTCTACTGCTGTCTGCCTTGAGATCATTAGTATTAGTTTCATTATGCTGTTTGTCCATGTTTTTTTTAGAAATTATGAGAAGCCCAGGACCCAAAGGCAGTTTCCACTGCTGGTTTCTATCCCCTCATGGCTCTGTATATCATGTTTTCCTGCTGCATCCTCAACACTTTTCCAAATCCTGAATTCACAGGAAGTCTTCTGTAAAATCTTGTATATATTCTAATCTTCTCTGAATGATCTTCTCTGAATAATCAGTTGACCTTTCTCTCGCTAAAATATGGCTCTCCCATGAAGACAACACTTCTATGTCCCTTTCAAGTCTGTTTTTTCTCTCACATTTCTGTGACCTCTTAGACTACAGATAGGGTAGTTATCGCTCATAGTCTTTATTGCTTCTTCCAACCCATTTTTCCCTCTCCTCTGCCCCAGCTTTGATCTAATAGCACTAGAGTGTACTACTTATTACCCTTCCTTGTTATCATCTACTATAGATCTCCAGGTCACTTCTTATTTCTTGGAGACTTTCATTCCTGAATGATAGTCTTGTTCTCTAATACTAATAAGAAATCTTGGTGATTTTAATATCTTCTATTTCAGTATCTGTGATGGTTAATTTTATGTGTCAACTCAACAGGGCCATGCAGTGTATAGATATTTGATCAAACATTCTGGGTATTTCTGTGAGGACATTTTTTGATGAGATTTATATTTAATTCAATTATTTACTAGATTTAAGTAAAACAGATTGCCCTTTATAATGTGAGTGGATCTTATCAGAACAGATGAGGGTATAAATAGACAAAGAAAGCTAACTTTCCCTGAGTAAAAGGAAATTCTCTTGCCTGATGGCCTTTGACCTGGAACGTTGTGCTCTTATTGGATCTATAGCAGACTGACAGCCTTTGGTCTCAACCGGGGAAATTGGTTCTACAGGTTTTGGATTTGCCAGCCTTCATAATTATGTGAGCCTGTTCCTTATAATAAATCTCTTTATAACTATCTATCTTTCTGCTACTGGTTCTGCTTCTCTGGAAACCCTGACAAATGCAATATCCTTTGGATTCTCTCAGTTCTTAGGCTTCCTTTTATTGTGAAAATGTTTTTATATACACCGTCTTTAATTTCTCTTCCTTCATTCTCTCATGGTCCTTCTAGAAACAGGATTTTATCCCACTATCCCATCAAAATGACTCATCTTAAATTCTCCAGTGATCCTGGTGCTAAATTTATTGCTTCAATTCTCAGTCCTTATTTAAAATATACTGATAGTTTAACCACCTTCTCTATCACTATTTTGGTCACAACGAGCATCACCTTTCACTTCAGTTAGTATGGTAGCCTCTTGTCAGGTCTTCCTGCCACCTCCCTTGTCCTCATACAATTTATTCTCCACACAGAGTCATAAGATACCTCTTTTGACTTTAGGCGGTATACCTCATGATATATTTTCACTTCTTGTACTACTCTGTTCCTAGTTCTTTATACTTTTTCCACTCTAGCTTTTTTTTGCTGGGTTTCAGTCCTTCCAGGACTCCTCAAGCTTTTGGACTTGTTCTTCCCTCTACCTGGAAAATATTTTCTCCAGACTGCCACAAACAAGGGCATAGGTCTTTTTCAAATGTCTCTGATGAGGAAGGCATTTCCTGACCACCCTGTCTAGAATTGTTATCTTCACCCTTTTCCAACCCTTCCCGTTATCTCATCATTCTCTGTCATTGTTTTCTGTTTTTTTTTCCTTAATTTTTTTGATTTATTGTAGAGACAAGGTCTTGCCAAGGTGTCCTGGCTGGTCTTGAACCCTCTGGCTCAGGCAATCCACTTGCCTCGGCCTCCCAAAGTGATGAGATTACAGATTGAGTCACCAAGCCCAGCCTTTTTTTTTTTTTTAAATAGTATTTGCTAGCATCTGACATACTATGAATTTTACTTGTACTTATTTCTTATATTTCAGTCTCTCTTCCCATTCCACTAGAATGTAATTCCACAAAAGTAGGAGTTTTAATCTATTTTGTTTGCAGTTGTATACTTCCAATAGCTAGAATGTGACTTAGCACATGCTAGTATTAAATCAATATTTGTTGACTGGATTAATGCTCCTACCTACAGAAAAAAGTGCATATTTCTGGTCAGTTTCTGAAGTAAGATTCTACTAATGCAGAAAGGTTATTTTGCTTTAGAACAGCAAGATGGACTTGTTTAAAATATAATCAAAAGATATTTAATCTCTCAAATTTTATTGTATTAAGTCAGTTGCAGTTATTGAAAAGCTCTGTGTAGTATCTGTAATGAAATACCAGTAGCTACTATAATTTCATGTTATAAAGAGTTTCTAGGCAGCCAATTTTAAAATAAGTCACTGAATAGATATGTTACTGACTTCAATCATCGTCTAGTTCTCTAAACTTCTGGTACAATTCATAGTGAATGCTTATTTTCTTGTTTACACAATGAAAGACATTGGTATGGTGTTTCAAAAGGATCACTTTAACCTGCCTAGACAGTACTTTGATGAACTTGCTGAGAAATGGAATTGACCAAAATCTCTTGCCAAATTAGATATTTGACCCAAGACAAATCAGGACACTGATTTGGATCTTTTAATATTTTTCTGCTCAGTGCTCAGATCTTAACATGCCTTCAAAACAATAATTAATGCTGACCAAATTCTGAGAATTTATTTTTAATCCTGATTTTACAGATGAGGAAGCAAATGGGGAAGAAGTTAAGTGGCTTATTTAAAGCCCCATCACAAATTAACAGCAAGCTGGAACTCTATGTGAGGCACTCTTATCTCATGTTTCTAAGTTTATTAATGTCATGATCTGGTGCCGGGGTAACCACTGGAATCCAAACTTGGGGAACATTGATCTTCTAGGGTGCTGCTCTGATGAGTGGAGATTTCCCCATTAAAATTTAAGGTCTGGAATGAGACCTGGTTCATGTTAATAAAAATGGAGCTCAGACCTGTGTTTCTGTTCTTTGGGAAGAAGTATCATTCTAGTGTCTCTTAAGCTTTTTGATAGTGGAGCTAAATTAATAGATTCAAACAGAAAAATAAAGAGCTCCATATGTTCCGATGTTTGTACAAAAAAGTATCATGGTTTATAAATAAATCTGGGGTTATAATTTCCTTCTTGGAGATGACAGAATTAAGATCAATATCACTTTTTTAGATAAAAATAAAAATAAATGAGTTTCTTAGAGGTATTAGAGATTCACTGAATCTTGCCTTTGGGTAAAGACTTATTTCTTTCCATTAGAAAGTATAATTATACTTGGTAAAAACTGCCAATTAGCTGATAAGATTATTTTCTTATTCTTTCATATTCCTAGGTTTCCCATCTGTAAAATAGCAATTCTATTCTCTAATAAAACTGTTGTAAAAATTAAGTGAAATAATCTAAGGCAATTTTTTTTAGCACAGTGCTTGGTACATGCAAATACAACATGATTATTAATGTTATCATTCTCATCTTCCTCTTTCTTCTTATTATCATTATTAAATAATGATGAAAAGCTGTGTTCTCCAGATGAACAGGAAAGGGGAGAGTGAGGAATTTTATTTTACTGGTTATGAGAGCTTTGACTACCAGATGCAAGATAAGGACATCAATTACTTTAGAAGCCAAATGATCCCAACACTGAAAGCCAATAGCTGAATTAGCATTTTCAAGCAATAAAAGCCAGTGTCAGAAAAAGTCTATTTTTTTAGATTAAAAATGGCAAGAATACAATAACAGACTGTAGCTGAATAATAAATCAATGTGTTCTCAGAGAATAGAAATTAGAGTAAAGGCAGACATGTAAAATTAATATTGATTATTGGTACATCATTAACACAAAAATGTTTTTTTTTTTTTGAGTTGGAGTCTCTGTCGCCCAGACTGGAGAGCAGTGGCCACTCCCGACCACCGCAGCCTCTCGACCTGCTGGGCTCCGGTGATCCTTCCGCCTCAGCCTTCCAAGTAGCTGGAACTACAGGCGCGCGCTACCACGCCTGGCTAATTTTTTGATTTATTGTGGAAATGAGGTCTCACTTGCGCAGGCGGGTCTCGAACCCGCCGGCTCAGGCAATCCACTCACCTCAGCCTCCCAAGGCCCGGGATTACAGGCTGAGCCACCGAGCCCGGCTACAAAAATGTTTTTTAAGTGAATGAATAAATGAATTGGTGCATAGATGGTTGGTTCCTAGCCTAAGCACGAATCTCTGAACATATCCAGTGTGGTAGATATATAGATTGTCTTTCTCATCATCTTTTCCGACTTCCTTTTAGTGTGTCCTTTTGTATAGCAGAGACTAGGAAGTTAACCTCACACCTCCTCTCCCTTATAGCGAGGGTGTCAGATGTGGCCAATCCTATGAATTCACATGGGACTTGAATTTGGACTTGACTATACAGTGAAGAGAGGAAGAGCAAGACATATTCATTTTGTCTGTGCAGATTGCTTCAGAGAAGGATGGCATTGGGCCTGACTTTGGGGGTGACAGCTCCTTGATCATGGTAGGTGAAGCAGTGGCCTTGAAGTTTCAGTCCTGCAATGGGATCTTGGTAGTTATTCCTGCACTGTCTGTCCAAAGCTTATTAATTTAGCTTTCCTAATTACTCTGTAAACCTTTTAATACCTGAGAATTATAGCAATCCCTTTCTGTTTAAGGATGTTCATATGGATTCTGTCCTCTATAACTGAGTCTTAACTAATGCACTGGCTCCTTCCCATAAGAATTTTCAGCACTGAAATTCCAAGGCATAACTTCATATTTCTCATGTTTTAAAAAAAATCTCGTGTTGGCTAAATGCAACTTCTCTCTTTAAATATTCCCCAATCTCCCCAACTAATATGCTTTCTCCTTTCTTTGATCTACTAGAAGAGTTTTTTTCTTTTATAGTTTCTGCCATATTCTGCATTGATTTCAAATTAGTCTTCTCACTCTATTCAAATGCAAATTCTTTGATAGAGTATAAAATTAAAATATAATTAAACACCTTTTTGAATTCCCACAGTACTTATCAGAGTGCCATTAGTATAGTAGGTAATTAATGAATATTAGATGAATTTAAATAAAACCACTTTAGGAAGACTGCCTTTAGAAATACTGTGCCTAGAGCTTGTGTGCCTGTAGTTTAATCCATAATATGTATGCTGATAACAGCTCAACCTCTATCATCAATTTAGGTCTTTCTCTCAAGTCTCAGACCCATTTTTTCCTACCACTTCTAGAACATTTTCATTTAAATGTCCCACACCCAATGCCAAACATTCCCCAAACCGAATTCATTACCTATACCCTTAAAGTTGCCTTTCCTTCCCATTCCTCAGTGAATGAATGGGAAACAGCACAATTCTCTTACCTTGTCATTTATGCCAGGTCCCTGGGCAACAATCTCAACTACTGTATCCTTCTCTGGTTAGATCTTGCTGGCTTACTTTACTTCATTCTTTCTACTGCTGACGTTTTCGGTCTACCTCATTTCTCATGTGGATTCTAGCACTGATCTCCTTTAAAGTACCACAGGCTGGTCTTCCTGGAGCATCTCTATCACATTAGTCAAGTTATTTTTCAGTTTACTGCTTATGATGGTTAGAGGTAAATTACTGGCTTTTTTGGGTGTGTAGTTTTGTCAGAAAATGCAAGATTTCATATAGTCTTACCATTATTAATTAAACAAACACATCAGCTGTTATTTATCATTATCATTATTATATTAAGAAGTAGAGTATGATGTTGAAAAGTGAGGACTCTGGAGTTAGACTAACTGGGTTGGGCTCACCCTGCCTCTGCCACTAACTTCCTGGTGATCTCAGGCAAGTTACACTTTATCTCTCTGTGCTTTAGTCTTCTCATACAGAAAATGTGGCTAATAATTTACCTACCTCTTGTTGTTGTTATAAGAATGGAATGTCGGCATATGTAAAGTGCTTAGAATGGTGTTTAGCTCACAGAAAAATATGTTTATTATTGTTACTATTTATTTGATGTGATTTTGAGCATTTTAAATATCTAAATATTTAAATATCTCACGATTTGTGAGATTCTGACTAACAAAGAAGAACCGATATCTCTGGAAATATAATTGGAGTACTTAGGTGATTTTTTCCACATCTATGAAATGAAAGTTCACAGAATAACTTTTTTTAGTTCAAGTAACTTACTAAATTTACCTTCAGGAAAATAGTGTACAAAGATTGAATTAAATCTTAATAATTGTTAATAAAAACAGTTTGTTCTTCAAGACATAAAAAAGCAGATATTTCCGTAGCTCTTGGAGGTGTTTATTGAACTTGGTGATCTTTTTATTCTTGTATCTGTTTTTTTAAAGGAAGGAGCTGATAATTATACTCTATCACATTTCCTGAGTTCTTAAATTATATGAAGTAGAGTGCTGATTTCAAGTTTAAAAAAGTTAAGTTTTTAAAAATCAGCTATAGAAATGGAAGTAAGAATTGAAATCATCTTTTTCTATTTCGTACCTTTTAGCCTCATTTGTATCAAGTATCTGTAGTGTCTTATTTTTCTCCTCTAATAGAGAGGTGATTATTAACAAGATTTGTATTTTAACCATCAAGATATACCATCAGAAGGTAACAGTGTTCAGATATGAAAATATAAAAAATTATGCACTTTTGGTTCTAGGCATTTGGCATCCAGGAGAGGATACTGCCTCCAGAGAACTGGAGTTCTGAGTACCCACTGCTCAGCACTTGCACTGTTCAATCCTAGTAGGTGCTCAATTCACACAAAATGAGTAAATAAAGAAGTGTTCTCTAAAAACAGGCAGACTTGTTTCATCAAGCCTTGCTTGCCTTGGATAAAATCTCCCCAAAAAGACTCAACTTCCCTTTGCTTTCCTTTCCAGTCTTGTTTCTGGTACTTCTGAGACTCAAAGAAAGAATCAGTCACCATTCTAGATTTTTCATATCAGTTCAACAAAAGGCAAAAAGTCAAGAGTCGCAGATTGCTCACATTCTACATAGTTCTGCAAAATTTATGATTGACAAATATATTTTTGTATATGTGCTTAGATTAGAAAGAATACTTTTATATTTTAAAGTCAGCAGCAGAACTCATTGTGGGAGAGGATAGACTATGTTTAAGAAAGCACCCAAATGACCACTCTGAGAATAACATAGGAAGCTGTCCCCTATACTCCCTTCTTACCCCATCCTTCCTCTTGGGTTTGGTCAGGATAGGATAGACTGAGACCAGGAAGGAGTGTATTGCTTGTTTAGGATACCGAACGGGAGGACTTTTTTAAAATTTTAAAGACGTGGGGTACAATTCAGGGTTAGGTATACAAATGTTCATCCTGTAGGTACCCTTGTTGATGAGGTGTACCCCCCTCCCCTGGCAATTTCCACTACTACCAATCCCTTTCTCACAGTATTATAATAATTGTTCAAGGTCCGCTATAAGTGAGAACATGTGGTACTTAGTTTTCTGTGTCTGTGATAGATCACTGAGTGTGATAGACTAAATTTATCGAAGTTTCTGAGAAGTCCATATGTTTGTCCTTCTTTATGGCTGTGTAATACTCCATTGTGTATATGTACCACATTTTTAAAATCCAGTCCAGTTTCAATGGGCAGCATGTTGGTTCCATGTTTTTGCTGTTGTGAATAGTGCTGCAATAAACATTCTGTGCAAGTATCTTTTTTGTCGAATAATTTGAATACCTCTGGGTATATTCCCAATGTGCGTCATATGGAAGGTCAATTTTTAGTTCTTTCAGAAATCACCACACTGTTTTCCAAAGAGGTTGCACTAGTTTGCATTCCTATCAGAATTGTAGAAGTGTTCCTTTTTCTCCACATCCTCGCCAGCATCTGTTATTGTTTGTTTTATTAATGATGGCCATTCTTACTGGGGTTAGGTGGTATCTCAATATGGTTTTGATTTACATTTCTCTGATGATTAGTGAAGCTGAA
>CAUYQG010136435.1:0-13892 GCA_963574415.1 Tarsius wallacei | reverse complement strand
TAAATGGAGTGTGACCCACATTTTTGTATGGCCATATTCTTTAGGGTCTTCGTTTCTCAGCTGGTCATTCTGGCTAAAATCTGAGAATAAGAAATTTAAAAGGATTTTTTAAAGAACACTATAGTCAAAAGTTGACTTAATTAAAACTGATGTTTAGGCTATATACAGACTATATATAGACTCTATCTATCTATCTATCTATCTATCTATCTATCTATCTATCTATCATCTATAGTGTTAAGGCCTCTGTTTTCTCTGTAAAAAATCCTCAGTCATATGAATTTCTCTATTCCTAAACCTGCTAGCTACATGGGTTCCCTCTGTTTCCCTATTTATTTCTATAGGCTCCTTTTCCCTCTTGCCACCCTCAGTGTCACATAAGAGGACCGAATTCAAAAATTCTAACAGCCTGGAATCTTTTAAGAAAAAAATAAAAGGAACCGGGCTCGGTGACTCAGCCTGTTTTCCCAGCACGTTGGGAGGCTGAGGTGAGTGGATTGCCTGAGCCTGCGGGTTCGAGACCCGCCCAGGCAACTTGGCGAGACCTCATCTCTACAATACATCAAAAATTAGCAGGGCGTGGTAGCGCACGCCTGTAGTTCCGGCTACTTGGAAGGCTGAGGCAGAAAGATCGCTGGAGCCCAGCAGGTCGAGGCTGCAGTGGCCGGGAGTGTGCCACTGCACTCCAGTCTGGGCGACGGAGTGAGACTCCAACTCAAAAAAGAAAAGAAAAACAGAAAAGGAAACAGACCTCGTTTTGGGAGAAATTGTTGTTTTTCCTCAGGGAATACCAGCAGTTGTAAATGGGCTAAATCCTCTCAAATTTAAATTTAAAACTCTGCTCTCTTTTGTACTACATTACCTGATCTTTTTGACTTTTGGGAGTACCAAGAATTACTTTGCATTGTGAGAAAATTTGACATCGGTGCATATAATGGTTAAATAAGAAATACATTTTTAGAGATGGCTGATGACAACTGCTTATAGTGAATCATTATTACTACGTGGGTGCTACTTGGTTTCCTTTTTCATATTTAGATAAGAAAAGCATGGTGGAGGCCCTAAAAATTGCATACTTTCTTGGGCCTGTTTTTTAAAGGGCTCCACCATTAAGCCAATAATCTAATTAAGAAATAAGTTAAAAACCAAAATACATCTTTCTGCATTTAGATGGCTATTTTAAAACTCTTTTGTAAAAGAAACTTACATCTTTAAAGAAATTGTCATTTGTAAAGATGTCTGCCTACGTAAATTAGAAACTCTTAGCAATTGTTTTAAATTTACACATCATACCTTTGTTTAAAGTGCTTTTCCTAGCCATCCTAACTGAACTTTTACTTACACCACTTTTTTTCCCCGTGACTTGAGAAAATGATGGCAAAATATTTAGGTCTGCTGGGCGCAGTGGCTCATGCCTGTAATCCCAGCACTTTGGGAGGCGAAAGGATTGCCTGAGCCCAGGGGTTTAAGACCAGCCTGGGGAACTTCGTGATACCTCATCTCTACAATAAATTTAAAAAATGGGGGCGCATGCCTGTAGTTGCAGCTACTTGGAAGGCTAAGACAAAAGAATCACCGGAGCCCAGCAGGTCAAGACTGCGGTAGCCATGAGCATGACACTGCGCTCCAGCCTGGGCAACTTAAAAAAAAAATAAGTCTAATGTCTTAGCTCTGTGGTTTTGAAATATAAATTCTCTATCTTGTTTCACCTAAGAGTTGTCCCTTTAGAGACACAAATTTAGGGTTGCCTAGCTAACAATTGTTTGGGGCAGAGAACAGGTAATAATGAGATTGTCTAAAATAGAGAAGAGAAACTTTGAAAATTGGCAAATGAAGAATCTTATAAATCTATAAGATCTGCTTCTATCTGTGTGTCTATGTGTCTACATATTTATATGTTTCATATGTATGTGTTTCACCACAAAAGTATATAAAACGGCCCTAATTGATTGGCTTAAAGAAAAAAGTAAATGCATAAATCAAATAATCTATCAGAAAAATAGAAACTTTAACTCAAATGCATTTTAGTTCATGTGATTTTAGTTTTTAAATTTTCACTGATTGATTGGTTGAGTTGGGTTCTCATTCTGTCACCCAGGCTGGATTACAGTGGCATGATTATAGCTCACTGCAGCCTTGATCTCCCTGGATCAGGTGATACTTTCACCTCAGCCCCCTGAGTAACTGGGGCTACAAGCACATGCCACCATGCCCGGCTAATTTTTAAATTTCTTTTGTAGTGATGAAGTCTCACTATGCAAGTCAAAGTGCTGAGATTACGGGTGTGAGCCACCATACCTGGCAGTTCACGTGATTTTAATAATCTGTAGTGAGTAAAGCTGGTTTTAAAATTATTGGTAAAGCAAAATTGAAACACGATCAAAATTTAATTTAAACCTTTTGTTTGACTCTGTTGGTCATTGGTCAGATACTATCTCTGCTAGATGTTTCAGGGTCATAAAACTTGCTTCTATAATATTTTTTGATGCCTAACTTATCTATAAAGTTATGTCTTCTTTTACTCCTCGTTTTTCTTCAGACATTCATCTTATGTAAAATGTATGTTTACTGGGCAGTAACTAAACTCTCACAGGACTGTAACTATTCGCCTAACTGCCTATCTGCCCCTTTTCCTACATGCCTTCTCCATCCTTCAAGGAAACGTATAAAACCAAATCTCCTGAAAACCTCTTCAGAAAAACAGCCACAGATGTGTCTGTGGCTCGTGTTTCTTCTGGACGCGCCCTAAAGCTGGCTTAATAAACCTTAATAATTGAGACTTATGCCTCAGTCACTCATTTTGGTTGTCAAATTGATATATAACCCTCCTTCAAGTTCCAGTTCTTCCAGAAAGCCTTCCCTTAGCACCCTAGCCCCTAATGAGCTTTCTTCCATAAACTGTAAGAGTTCCAATAACACCCAATAACACCTACTGCCTGTATGTCTCATTCATTTGGCACTTAAACAAATCATTGCCATTATCACTTACATTAATGGTGCAGTAATTAGTGGACTGTGGATCCAGATTTCTTGGGTTTAAATCTTAGTTCTATCACTTACTGTGTGATCTTGAGCAGGTTACTCAGCTTTTACCTTCATCTAAAAAATGGGGCTATTAGTACCTACTTTACAAAATTGTTGTAAAGATTAAATTAGTTAATACTTGTAAAGTGATTAGAACAGTTGCCTGGCACATAATGAGAACTACATAACTATTTGTAAATTTTAAAAAAAGTACACGTGTACTGGCTCCTCAAATAAATCATAAACTTTGTAGTGACATTCCTGTTTCTTATTGCACCTAGGTACTTCACCAAAACTTCGAAGATTCAATTGTATTTAAACACAAGTACCGGGCCAAGGCAGGCTGATAGGACTCCTATTGTGAAGAGACACTACCATATCACATGAACTATGGGGTGTTCAGTGGCTTCCACTATACAGCTTGCCTCAACCATTTCCTAAGTAGATTTTAGAAAGAATCAGATTGGGGAAGGGACCAGAGAAATTTTTCTCTTCCCACAGCTCTGCCAAGGACACCACTTTCCTTTGGAATGACGGTAGTGGAGCTGATGGAATGTCTAAGACATAGCACTGGAAACAAAGGCAACTAATTACTTGTGGCATTTTGTTCAATACAGCACAAAGAGAATGACGCAGACACCACCCTATCCTTCTCCACCCTCTCCACTCCCCCGTCCCCACATCCTTGTCTTGGAGGTGAGGGAAGGAAGCTGAGAAACAAGTACCCTCCAACAGAGACTTTTGCGTTCATCAGACTGGAGTCCAACGGAGACTTTTGCACTCACCAGATCCCACAGCCTACTTCACGTCAGTAGGATATTGCAAAAAATGCCTGCCTGGGAGAGAGCTGGGTTCTTGCTCTTGGATGTTAAATAGTTATGTGACATTGGGAAGACCCCAAGATCCTAAACTTTGTATCTTAGTTTCCCAATAAAAAAAAACAGAAACAAAAAACTAGATAATTATCCTTTTCCAACCTTATTCACAGTGCTGTTATGAGGAACAACGGAGGTGATAAATTTGGAAATACTTTACAGTGTACAGCTTTTAATCCATGTAAGAGCTTGTTATCTTGAACTTCTCTTAGCTAGAGAAGAAAGGTATTTAATACTTTATTAATACCTAATTTAATACAGTAGCCACTAGTCAGATGACTGTTGAACATTTGAAGTGTGGCCAGTCAGAACTAAGATGTGCTATAAATGTATAATACATCTCAACTTCAAAGAATGCAAAATACTTCAATAATTTCTCACATTAATTACATATTGAAATAATCATATTTTGAATGTATCATTCAATAAACTATCAAAATTAATTTTGCCCATTTATTTTAACTTTTTAAAATGTGACTACTAGAAAATGTAAAATTACATACATGGCTTGTGTTTGTGGCTCACATTATATTTCTATTGGACAGAGCAGGTCTAGACAGTCACCCTCAGGAAGGTGGCAAGGTTTCTCTGTCTTAGGCAGCCCAAAGTAGCCTGCTAGGTTTAGTAAAGAAGGACCCTGGGATACGCTTCTCTTACGAATCCCCTGCTATTTTGTGTCCCTTGACCTCTTCTAAAGGATGTATCTTTTGGTAAAGAAGCCATTCTTTCTTGAGAATATGGAAGGTTGGACTTTCAGAAAGAGGGGCACATGAGTTGGGGGAAGGGAGATGAAGAACATTAGATTGCTATAACAATGACTTACTGTTGAAGAATAGCAAACTAATTATCACATAACAATTCTCTCAGCCTACTAGGGTGGGTCATTAGCTTCCTTGGGGGCTCTTTTAAAAAATGAAAGAAAAATAAAAGATTCCTTCCCAGCAACTAGCTATTTTGTTCTTTCAATTCAATTCAATTTCAATTCAACTGGGGACAAAGTTACATAAAGAGAAAATTAACACATTAATGGCCGGAATGAAAACAAAAAGACGTGTCTCTTTTTCTGAAGCCAGGCTTACCTTCGCCCATCAAAATGGCAAGTTTTGGGTTAACGAAAATGTGGCACTGCACAAGCTTTCTTTAAATATTCCATAGGAACCTCCTGGGCTCAGATTTTATCTCCTCACCACAGCCTCGACCTGCTGGGCTCCGGCAATCCTTCCGCCTCAGCCTTCCAAGTATCTGGAATTAAAGGCGCGCGCTACCATGCCCAGCTAATTTTTTTTTTTTTTGATTTGTTGTAGAGATGAGGTCTCGCCTGCCCAGGCGGGTCTCGAACCCGCGGGCTCAGGCATTCCACTCACCTCAGCCTCCCAAGGCACGGGATGACAGGCTGAGCCACCGAGCCCGGCTGTTGCTGTTTTTTAATCCGTCTTTCCTGTCCTCTTTTAGTATACACATTTTTAAAGTACCTCATTGCATTTCCCCATTTGCTTTTTAGCTGTGCCTCTTTGTGCTACTTGCTTAGTCCTTGCTTTGTCAGTCTCTTTGAATTAACAGTGCCATGCACCTTGTTGGCCAAGATGGAAGGGCTTCACAAGAGTAAAGGACAGCCCCATCCTGTCTTTTGTACTACTGTTTTACACACTTGACTTCTGCATAAGTTGTAAACCCACCACACAATGTCACTGTCCCGCTTTAAACAATCTCTTGTGTTTTAAAGGAATTAAGAAAAGAGATAACATCACACATTTACTCTCCTTAGCCCATTTTTTTTATGCCTCTGTTCCCTTCCTAAAGAACTAAATTCCTATTTGGCATCATTTGCCTTCACCTGAAGAACTTCCTTTGGCATTTCTGGTGCTGTAGCTACTCGTGACAAATTAACTTAGTTTACCTTTACCTGAAAATGTCTTTATTTCACCCACATTTTAAAAAATGCTTTTGCTGGATATGGGATTACTGAGCCATCCTGGTAGTCGTGCGGAGTTGTCTCACTGTGTGCTTCCTTCCTCTTATAAGTATGGGTCATTTTAAAACGCAAATATAAGATCCACCATTAAACTTTTAACAGTGCTATTTAAATTGCCTAGATTTCTTTTTTTATTATTATTTTAAAGATACAATTCAGGATTAGGTATACAAGGGGTCATCATACAGTTCAAATTTCCTAGATTTCTAATTTATGTTATTTTTAACATTTTAGGCATAATTTATATATCATAAAATCACCCGCTTTTTAGTAAAGCTTGCCGAATTTGAGAATGTTTTAGAACATCTTCCTCACCCCACTAAGTTCCCTTATGCCCATTTATGGCTAACCCCTATTCTTACCCCAAACCCAAGTCAGCCACAAATCTTTCTGTCGTTGCAGACCTGACTATTCTAGAAATTTCTTATAATTGCAATCATACAACATGAGGCCTTTTGTGTCTCCCTTCTATTATGAGTATGATGTTTTTGAAGTGCATCCCTGCTGGAGCAAGTATCAATCTTGCATATCTTTTTATTGCTGAATAGCATTGCATTATATGAAGATGACATACTTTGTCCATTCACCAATTGATGGATATTTGGGTTGTTTCCACTGGCTGACCACTATGAATAATGCTGCTATAAAAACATTCATGTACAAGTCTCTTTTATAGACACGAGTTCTCATTTCTCTTGAGTAGATACTTAGGAGTGGAACTGCCAAGTCAGTAGGCAAATTTATGTTTTAACTTTTTATTTTTTTATTTTATTTTTTGAGTTGGAGCCTCACTCTGTCGCCCAGGCTGGAGTGCAGTGGCACGCTCCCGGCCACCGCAGCCTCGACCTGCTGGGCTCCGGTGACCCTTCCGCCTCAGCCTTCCAAGTACCCGGAACTACAGGCGCGCGCTACCACACCTGGCTAATTTTTGATTTCTTGTAGAGACGAGGTCTCGCCAAGTGGCCCTGGGGTCTTGAGCCCACGGGCTCAGGCAATCCTCTCGCCTCGGCCTCCCAAAGCGCTGGGATTACAGACTGAGTCACCGAGTCCGGCCATGTTTTAACTTTTTAAAAAGCTGCCAAACATTTCTCAAAGTGCCTATAATGTCTTATAATCCTAACAGCAATGTATGAGGGTTTCTGCTGCTCCGTGTCCTAGCCAACAATAGCCACTGTCTTTCTTAAAATTACAGACATTTCAGTGGATATGAAATGGTATCTAGTTATAATTTTAGTTTGCATCTACCTGCTGACCAATGAGGCCGATTACCTTTTCATATGTTTATTAGTAATGTAAATATCCTCTTTTCGAAGCACCTTTCCAAGCTTTTGTCCATTTTAAATTGAGTCATTTTTGTTATTGTTTTACAGTTGTTTTTAGAGTCTGCACAAAAATTGTTGGTAGTATACACATTGAAAATACCTTCCCCAGCTGAGTGCAGTTGCTCACATCTGTAATTCCAGCACTTTGGGAGGTGGAAGCAAGAGGATTGCCTGAGCCCAGGGGTTCGAGACCAGCCTGAGCAACTTGGCAAAACTTCATCTCTAAAATAATTTTTTTTTTAATTATCCAGGTGTGATGGCATGCACCTGTAGTTCCAGCTACTTGGAAGGCTAAGGCAGAAGAATCGCTTGAGCCCAGCAGACCGAGGCTGCAGTAGCTGTGATCGTACCACTGCAGTCCAGCCTGAGCAACAGAGTGGGATTCCAATTCCAAAAAAAAAAAGAGAATATCTTCCCCCAGTCTGTAGTTTGCCTTGTCTCCTTTTTACTGGTGCCTTCTGATGAACAAATGTTCTTTAATGTATAATGTACAGCCCTTTCTGAATAGTATATTTGTGTGACTATTTTAGTGTCTTTATGAACTGCTTAAGAAATATTTATCTGCCCCAAGCCATGAAAATAGTCTTCTATTTTCTACTAGTACTTTTATTGTTTTACTTTTTACATTTTGGTCTAGGGGTCTCTTTGACGTAATCTTTGTGAATAGGGATCAATATTCCTGTTTTGTTTTCTTACAAATCTCAAACTGTTCCAACATTGTTTACTGAAAGAGTATCCTCTCTCTACTGAATGACAGTGGTATCTTTTTCCACATAGGTATGCATCTGTTCCGGATTCTTTTCCACTGACCTAACTATCTATCCTTCAACCTCACTGTCCTGATTGATGTAGCTTTGTTAATAGGCTGTATGGGACCTCTAATTTTTTTCTTCTTCAAGGTTGTGATTCCATATCTTTTAAATTCTTATGTCAAATTTAGAATCTGCTTGCCAATGTCTACATTAAAAAGTCTGCTAGAATTTTGGTTAGGTATTGCATTTAATACACAGATCAATTATGGCATAACTGACATCTATATTAAGTCTTTTAATCTATGAAAATGATATCGCTATCCGTTTATTTAGCTGTCCTTTAATTTTTTTCAGCAATGTTTTATACATTTCAGGGCAGACATCTTACACAACTTTCACCAGGTTTATTCCTAGGTATTGAATTTTTGGGAGCTCTGTTGTAACTGGGATTTTTTTAACATTTCATTTTCTTGTTCGTTTTCTAGTATATAGAAACATAATTTTTGTGTATTTGCCTTGTGTCTAGAGACTTTGATAAATTTACTTATTAATTCTAATAGTTTGTAGGATCTTGCTATGGTTTGAATGTGTTCTCCCAAATTTTGTATGTTGAAACTTCATCATCAATGTGACAGTAGGAGGTGGGGCCTTTAGGAAACGATTAAGTCATGAGAGCAGAACCCTTATGGATGGTATTAATGACCTTAGAAGAGGTATGAGAAAGCTGCCTTCCTCTCTTTTGTATGTCCATTTCTTCCACCACATGAAGACACAGCGGTCAAGACTCCATCTCGGAAGCAGAGATTGGGCTCTCACCAGGCACTGAACTTTCCAGCACCTTGATCTTGGCCTCCCCAGCCTCCAGAACTGTGAGAAATGAAGTTATTTTATTTATTTATAAATTACCCCTTGTGAAGTATTTTATTATAGCAGCAGGAATGAACTAAGACAGGCTTCTTAGATATTTTTATATCACAATCATAATATCCGCAAATAATGAGTTTTCCTTTTTTCTCAATTTTTAAAAGTTTTATTTCTTTTATTGCCTTTTGAAGTTGATGTCCTAGTCAGTGCAGTGTTGAACAGTAGTGGTGATAGTGGACATCTTGCTTTGGCCTTGAACTTGAGTGGGAAATATTCAATATTTTATCATCATGTATGATGTTAGTTGTAGGTTTTTGATAGAACCATTTATCAAATTAGGGAAATTCCATTCTATTCCTGGCTTGCTGGGAGCTTATATCATGAAGTTGAATTTTATCAAATGCTTGTTCTGTATCTATTAAGATGACAACATGGATTTTTGTCTCCTTTATTGTATTATTAAGTTGAATTATATTCACTGATTTTAGATTAAGACAATCTTTGTGTTCCTAGAATAAACTTAATTTGATTGTGACTTGCCTTTCTGTGTATTGCTGAATTTGATGTGTTAATATCGTATTAGTATTCTTGTATCTATGTTCATAAGACATAATCCAACATTTTTCTTTTCTTATAATATCATTGGGTTTGGAATCAGAGTTATGCTGGCTTCATAAATGAGCTAGAATATGTATTTATTTCTCTGTTTTCTGGAAGAGCTTGGCTAGAATAGTTTTAGTTCTTCCTTAAATACTTGGAAGCAACTACCTGTGAAGCTATCTAGGTTGGGGCTTATCTTTATGGAAGAATTATTAATTACAAATTTAATTTCTTTAACAGCTATAGGATTGCTCAGGTTTTCTGTGTCCTGCAGTGCCAGTTTTGGTCAATTGTGCTTGTTCGAGGTGTGGCTCATTTCGTCTAAGTTACAAGTTTGCGGGCAGCTGCTGTTCATCGTGTCCTTGCTGTCTGTGGGATCTGTGGTATTTTCTCTTTTACACTTTTCAAATTCGTAACTTATGGCCTCTTTTAACTTCACCAGCATTGCTGGGGCTTATCAATTTAAGTTAACTTTTGAATTTGTTGATTTTATTTTAGTGTTTCTTGTTCCTTATATTTCCTTCATTCTGCTTGCTTGGATTTTTTTTTTTTTTTTTTTTTTTTTTGCTATTCTTTTTTCTTTCTTCCTGAGATGGAAGCTTAGCATTTTTTTTTTTTGCTATTCTTTTTTCTTTCTTCCTGAGATGGAAGCTCAGCATTTCTTCTCTTTGTTTAAAATATTTTTTGCTCTAAGGACTAACTGCAACCCACAAATCTGGAAATACAGTCTATTTTAATAAAAGTGTGCCATGACCCTTGAAAAAAGTAGTCTTCTGTAGTTGCTGGAATATGGTATTCTGTCAGCTAGTTCAAGTTGGTTAATTGTGTTGATAAAATCTTGTATACCTTTATTCATTTTTTTGTCACGTTCTATCACTTGCTGATATGAGTGTGTTCCTCTCCAACTATAATTGTGGATTTGTCTAGTTCTCCCTTTTTTTAGATACGTTTTTCTCTTACACATTTTGGGGTTTTATTGCTAAGTGCATTCCTACAGAACTGCTCCTTCGTTCTTAAGGAGACTGCCCCAACGTATCTTTAGTATTGTCTCTTGGTTTAAAGTCTTGGACACCACTACTGCCAGCCCAGCTTTACTTTGGGTTAGTGTTTGCACGGTGCATCTTTCCTCATCCTCTTATGCTCAATCTCACCGTAATAATTAAGATGTAGTCTTGTAGACATCACTGTGGCTGTCATCCGGGGGAAGAACCTTAGCTTCCTTGTGAGCTGCCTGCACCACACAGGTTCCAAACGTGACAAGTACCCCGAGGGGCAGGCTGCCTTTGCCCTGGACCCGTCCCACTAGTGAGCTCTGTCTCCGATATCCCTGAGGCAGTCACCCTGCCTGTCCGCCAGGGCTGGCTGGCCTGTCACACCACCCCAGAGAACAGCCTACAGGGTAAAGCGGCCTAGTCTGGGCTCCTCTGGTTTCCATTCTTTCCAGCCAGCCCTGAGACGTCAGAAAGTCTTCTTCAGGGTGGAGGGTGAGAATCCTCAACCCACACCAGAACCCGCGAACGGCCCCTGGGGAGAAAGCGGCTAGAGACTGCCAGCCCCGCCTAGGCAGGGCGATTTCCCCTTCCACAGCACTCCTGTGTCTTTACAAACACGGCTGCCTGAAATGTATGTTTTCCCCTAGCTGTTGCAGCCGGATGGCTGGCCTGCCCTGACCGGACCCCATCTGACCTGGAGGTGCAAACCTGGCAGGACGTTTAAGTAAAAGAATCAGCAGACACCCAGGGCCTTGACATGCTGTCACGGGGCTTTCCCACAACCACAGCGACCATGTCCTCGCCTGGCTTTACAAGTTAGGCAACTAGCCGGCTCGGTGGCTCAGCCTGTCATCCCGCGCCTTGGAAGGCTGAGGTGAGTGGACTGCCTGGGCCCGCGGGGTCGAGGCCCGCCTGGGCAACTTGGCGAGACCTCACCTCTACAATAAATCAAAAAAAAATGAGCCGGGCGTGGTAGCACGCGCCTGCAGTTCCGGCCACTCGGAAGGCCGAGGCGGAAGGATCGCCGGAGCCCAGCGGGTCGAGGCCGCGGTGCCCGGGAGCGGCCGCTGCGCTCCAGTCTGGGCGACGGGGGGGGACCCCGGCTCAAAAAAAGACAAGCTAGGGAGCCGCTCCAAGCTGCTGGGCGCCCTGCCGGGGACCCCGAGGGAGACGAGGCCCGCGCCCGACGGCCTCCTCGCCCCCCGGGGCCGGGCCGGGCGCCACCCCGGGGCCGGGCCGGGGCGCACGTACCAGCCTGCGGATGTCGCGCTCGCACTCGCGCTTGATGCGGTGCACCTCGTCCTGGTGCGCCTGGTAGGCGGCGCGCAGGTCGGCGGCCTTGGCCTTGTCGGCCTGCACGCAGTTGCCCAGCGCCTCCTCCGCCTGCCTGCGCGCCGCCTTGAGCTCCAGGATCTCCTGCTGCAGCCGCAGGCGCTCGCCGTCGAAGGCCCGGCGCGCCTCCTCGCGCGCCTCGGCCAGCAGCGCGCTCTTGACCTTGTCGGCCGCGCCGTCGCGCAGCACGTTCAGCGTGGCCTGCAGCCGCTGCAGCTCGCCGTCCTTGATCTTGGCCGCGCGCGCCGCCTCCTGCTCGTGCTGCCGGATGAGCGCCTCGCGCAGCGCCTGCAGCTCCCGGGTCTTCTCCTCGTGCAGCTTGGCCCGGAGCTCCGAGAGGTAGGCCGTGTGCCGCCGCTGCTCCAGCTCGCGCTCCAGCTTGGCCTCCTGCAGCCGCTCGCGCAGCTTGCCCACCTGCAGCCAGAGCGGGAGAGAGGGTCAGGGTCGGCCGCGGCCCCCGAATCTCCCGCGGCTTTCCCGAGGCTGCCCTCGCGCGTGGAAGCACCCGAAGGGTCACGCCTCGCGCACCCCTGCGGCTTCGCGGACGTACCAGGAAGGACGGCCGGTCCGTCGCCAAGCACGCCCTGCAGAAGCCATCCCTCTGGCCAAGGCTGGAAAGACGGTGTTAAACCAGAAGCACGTGGCCAGGGCCCCCCTACGCTGACCCCGGAATCAGAGAAGGCAGACCAGGCTACAGTCTTGGGGTGGGGCCCGTGCTGCTGGGACTGGGGCCTCGGTCTCCAACGCGTCCCCCCGTCAAGCAGTCCTGGGAAGGAGGGAACCCTGTCCGGCTTCGAGATGGTGCCAGGTGCCCACCCGGATGAAGGGCTGCAAGGGACACCCAGCTTCACCCCGGGCACCCGGCCGAGCTACGTCAGGTCACCAGCCCTGCCTGAGTCTGCTCATCTCCTCAGCAAACCGTTCCAAACAGCATTTGTCAAACGCACCAAGGGAATGAGTTCTGGAAACACTTCAAGGTGCCTTCTTTGAGCTTTTCATTTCAAATGTCTCACAACACACATTCCCGCAGGAACCTGTTTGTTTTCTAAATACTACCACCAGGTCCTGAGAAACTAGAATGAACGGTCTCTGACGGACAAGCTACTTCCATGAAAATGGCAGCGTCTTCCCCAGACCACACCGTTTATAGCATGCTCACATGTTAAACGAATTTTAGGCGAGGCATTTTACAACGTCACCTGGGTATTAATAAGTCCTTATTTATAACAGCAGGGAAAAAAGCAAATAAAACCAACCCAGGGAAACATACACGATCATCTCCTTACGTCAAACACTCACAATCAGAAATAAAACCAAGGCTGCCAGTCGGTCTCTGCCTCACCCTGGGGGCAGGAATCAGAGTCCTCTTCTAATGGATTTTGTACCAGGAAGTCGGAACTTTCAATCATTAACAGGATTTTTTCAGTTACAGACAAAATGCTTCCAACAATTGTCCTTCCTAGGAGGCAACACTGTCCTAACTCTCCAGTTAATCTTGACAGTGACTTGAGGTCAGAAGAACCAGGCCCAGTCGGACCCTGGACCTGCTCTGATGAGCTGTGCTTCCCTGGGGGCAAACTGCTCCCCCTCCTGGGTGGCTGGCTGTGTGGCCCAGCTTGGCTGAGCCGTGCTAGAGTCACTGGGTCAAGCACGGTCGGGAAGGCACTGTTTTAGGTGAGATGAACATTCACATCAACAGACCCCGAGTAAAGCACGTTGCCTTCCATAACGTGGGTTGCAGGCCTTATTTGTATCCCTAACCCTGAATTGTACCTCCCAATTTTAAAATAAAAATTAAAAGAGGAAAAAAAAAAAGAAAAACTATGAAAAAAAAAGAGAGAGAAAGACTCAGCCTGGGCAACATGGTGACGTCCCATCTCCACAATTTTTTTTTTTTTGTAAACAGCTGCACAAGGTGGTGCCCATCTGTGCTCCTAGCTCCTTGGGAGGCTAAGAGGGGAGGATGGCTTGAGTTCAGGAATCGGAGGTTACAGTGACTTATGAACCTGCTACTGCGCTCCAGCTTTGGTGACAGAGCAAACAAACAAAATTTTTAAAAAGAAAGAGCGAGGTCCCCTGAAGAAGAGAGAATTCTGCCTCCAAAAAGCCTTTGGCCTCAAGACCGCAAGATCAATCCTTGCCCAAATTTCCAGCCTGTT
>CAUYQG010136433.1:0-22758 GCA_963574415.1 Tarsius wallacei | reverse complement strand
CTCTGTTATCTTCTAGAAGTTTTATAGTTTTGCATTTTATTTTAATTCTATGATCCATTTTGAGGCTTTTTTTTTTTTTTTTTGTAAAGGGTGTAAGGTTTGTTTCTAGATTGTTTTCTCATGAGTGGGTGTTGCATTTTGTCAAATGTCTTTAACTGCATTTATTGACATAATCATTTGATTTTTCTTCTTTATCCTGGTGATATGATGGATTGCATCAATTGATCTTCAAATGCTAAATCAGCCTTGTGTATTTAAAATAAACCCCACTTGATCATGGTGTACAATATTTTTATACCTTCTTGAATTCAATTTGCTATTCTGTTGAGATTTTTGCATCCATGTTTAGAAGAGATATTGGTCTGTAGTAATTTTTGTTGTTTCTTGTAATGTCTTTCCCCAGTTTTCATATTAGGATAGGGCTACTCTCCTAAGATGAGTTAAGAAGTATTTCCTCTGCTACTATATTCTGAAAAGATACTGTAGAAATTTAGCAAAATTTCTTTCTTAAATGTTTGTTAGTATTCACCAGTAAATACATCTGGGCCTGGTGCTTTCTGTTTGGAAAGATCATTACTTACTGATTCAATTTATCTAATAAATATAGGCCATTTCAGATTGTCTCTCCCTTCTTGTGTGATTTTTGGCAGACTATGTCTATCTCGAATTGGTCCATTTATCAAAATTATGGGCATAGGGTTCATGGCATTTCTTTATTATCCTTTTAATGTCTATAAGAGCTATAGTAGTGTCCTCTTTTCCATTTATGATATTAGTACTTGTGTCTTCTCTTTATTTTTGTTACATGGCCTGGCTAAAGTTTTATAAATGTTACTGATCTTTTCAGACAATCAGATTTTGGTTTTATTTATTGTCTCTATAGATTTTCTTTTTTTTCAATTTTACTGATGTCTACTCTAATTTTCACTAAGCCTCTTTCTCTGCTAACTTTGGATTTAATTTAGTATCTTATTTCTATTTTTCTAAGGTAAAAGCTTAGATTGTTGATTTTGGATATTTCTTCCTTTCTAATATATGCATCAGTGTTGTAATTTTCCACATGAGCTCTGCTCTTTCCTTATCCCATAAATTTCGATAAGTTGTAATTTCATCTTTCTCCAAACATGAGGGGTTACCCCCCCAAATGGAATTTATTTATTAAAAATTGTGTATTTATTCTTTCATGTTTAAACTTCAATTGCCTTTAAAGTACTCTCTGATGCAATGCTTCTATCAAGACACTTTTTCCACTGCCCAAAACAGTTTTGAATGACTTGATTTTGATGCATTTTAGTGCTTCTGCCATTTTTTGTTTCACCTCTTTCATGTTGGTAGAATGTTTCCCACTGACTACTTTTTATCATCCAAGGAAACAAACAAACAAAAAAAGTCTCTTGAGGCAAGATTGAGTGAATAGGGAGGGTAGGGCATGGGGGCGTCATGCCATTTTTGGTCAAAAAGTGCTGAACATTCAGTGCGTTGTGGGCAGGTGCACTCATAAATTATCGATCATAAAATGGGTAATGTATTGAAAAGAATCTCCAAAAAATATTTACTGAAACCAAATGCAGCCTCTCACAACACTATCTGATATTCTGATGCTGATGAGTTCCTAGAACACTAACCTGGCAGGGGAAGCCCGTACTACAAGGGGCCCACCCTCCAAAAAATAATTCATTTTTTGAGGGGGTCTCCCTTGTATTTGGGAATTTTCTAATTATCTTTCTGTTACTGATGGCTACTTTAACTCTATTGTGGTCCAAGATAATACATTTTATGATTTCTATTCTTTTAAGTTTGCTGAGGTGTGCCCTATGGCCCAGAATGTGCCCTTGGAGAATGTTCCATGTGATCTTAAGAAGAATGTGTATTCTTCTGATGTTGGATGAAGTCATCTATAGAGGTTAATTATATTCAGTTAATTGATGATGTTGTTGAGTTTAACTATATCCTTACTAATTTTCTGCCTGCTTGGTCTATTTCTGATAGAAGAATGTTGAAGTCTTTGATTATAATAATGAATTCATCTATTTATCCTTGTAATCACATCAGTTTTTGTCTTATATTTTGTTACTCTGTTGTTAGGGGCATACACATGAAGAATTACTATATCTTCTTTGAAAATTGATACTTTTATCATTAGCTAATGTCCCTCTTTATCCCTAATAATTTTTCTTGCTCTGAAGTTTGCCTGTCTGAAATTAATATAGCTATATCTGCTTTCTTTTCATTAGTATTAGCATGGTATATATCTTTTTTCATCTCTCTACTTTTAACCTATATGTATGTATATTTAAAGTAGGTTTCTTGAAGACATGTAGTTAGGTCATGTTTTTGATCCACTCTAGCAAGCTCTTTCTTTCATTTGGTGTATTTAGACCACTGACATGTAAAGTGGTTATTGACATAGTTGAATTAATATCTACCATATTTGTTACTGTTTTGTGGTTATTGACATAGTTGGATTAATAACTACCATATTTGTTACTGTTTTAAGTTGTTACTGTTTTTATCCTCCACTCTTTTTCCACCTTTTGTGGTTTTAATTAAGCGTTTTGTATGATTATGTTTTCTCTCCTTTTATAGCATATTAATCATACTTACTTATAAGCTTTTTAAAGTGATTGCCTTAGAATTTGTAATATATACTTACAATTAGCCCATGTCCATTTTCAAGTGCCATTTTATGGGTAGTACAAGTATCTTATAATACCAAAGTATTCTTAATTCTTCCCTCCTGACCCTTGTACAATTACTGTCATTCATTTTAAGTATTTAAAAGCCATAATCATCAAATTCAGTGTTATTGTTATTATTGTGTACAAACTGTTATCTGTGAGCACAATTAAGAGTATAAAAAAAATGCCAGACATGGTAGCTCACAACTGTAATCCCAGCACTTGTTTGAGCCCAGGAATTCAAGACCAGCCTGGGCAACATAATGAAACCTAGTCTCTGCAAAAAATTAGCTGGGTATGGTGGTGTGTACCTGTAATCTAGGGTTGCCGAGATGGAAAGAGCACCTGAGTCCAGGAATTCAAGGCTGCCATGAGCCATGATCTTTGCGATCATGCCACTGCAGTCTAACCAGGCTACAGAGTGAGACCTTGACTCAAAAAAAAAAAAAAAGAAAGAAGAAGAAAAATAAGAGTTTTTATTTTGTCTTCATTTAGTTTTTGCCTAATGTTCTTACTTTATTGAAGGAGATCTGAGTTTTTGACCTATATCATTTTTCTTCTCTCTACTGGTAGATAAATTCCCTCAATTTTGTTTGTCTGTGAAAGTCTTTTATTTCTCCCTCACTTGTGAAGGCAAATTTTGCAAGGTATAGGATTCTAGGTTGAGAGTTATTTTCTTTCATCACTAAATATTTCACTCAACTCTCTTCTTGCTCAAATTTTTTCTGATGAGAAATTTGGTGTCATGATTATTTTTTAATTTTTTCCCACTGGACTTTTTTCAATAATTTTTAACTTTATCTTTGTTTTCCTGCAGTTTTAAGTATGATATGTCCTGGTGTAGTCATTGTTGCTTTCTGCTGTCTAGTTTTTATAACTATCATTTGAATTATAGGATGAATATATCTGTAATAGTTTGGACTCAGTTTAGTAGTGGTATATTTATTTCTATTATCATTTAACCTGATTTCTACAAGAAATCAGTGACTAATATAACCTCATTAAGACTTACTAAGGCAGAAACAAAATAATTACTGCATATAAATATTTACATGAAATTTCTGTTCTCATTTTTGTTTTTTTTAATCCTATTTTATTTACCATTATAAATGCCTAAGGTAAAATAACTTGGAAGTTTGTGTGGTATTTATTTAGATAATACAATATCTAATTGAAGATTCCAATGTTTAAATTTTATACAGAAGGACACATCATCCTTTGCACTATTAGTTCTTTCCTGGATCCACCTCATGATGAAAAGGTAAGAACTTTAGTTTTCCACTTTAATTGGTGAATCAGTACATATTTATTCAGCATTTCTTTGTGCTAAACACCACAAAAGAAAGAAATAAAAGACTTCCTGCTTTCAAGGCACATATACTATTGAACTTTAAGCTATATGACAAATAACAGTGGTCTGCTGGTGGAAAGAGGTGATGAATAGGTGATTGAGGGAAGGAGGGAGAGAGTAAGTCAGCCACTGGTCACTCTGTACCTTCTTTATCTTTTGACTTTTTTGTGACGATATATACAGCAACTCAGAGTTTAAAGGGTTCATAGGTCATCTAGTTCTTCACAGTCAATTTCTCCATATTTTGCATCTTTTTTTTTTTTTTGAGTTGGAGTCTCACTCTTGTCACCCAGACTGGAGTGCAGTGGCCACTCCTGGCCACCGCAGCCTCGACCTGCTGTGCTCCAGCAATCCTTCCACCTCAGCCTTCCAAGTAGCTGGAACTACAGGCGTGCGCTACCATGCCCGGCTAATTTTTTGATTTATTGTAGAGATGAGGTCTTGCCAAGTTGCCCAGGCGGGTCTCGAACCCACGGGCTCAGGCAATCCACTCACCTCAGCCTCCCAAAGCATGGGATTACAGGCTGAGCCACCGAGCCTGGCTTATTTTGCATCTTTATAAGACATTACATAACCTTCCTTGCAATCATAGTGCAGAACTATTCATGAAATTCTTTCTCATATCTAGTTTAAATTCTCATTACAATTCAGGCACATTTTATTCTACTTTAAGTTAATGTTATGTTAACAACACCAGTCTTATTTTATAAACATTTAAATTAGAACTTATTGTGTTTATGCAGATATATAAATTTCCCCTACCTACAAACCTTCAAGTTGCAAACTTTCAAAGATACAAATGTCCATTCATATATTCAATCACATAAGTTAGTTCATGTGTCTGGTGTACATTGTCATGTGCTATACTGTAAGATTAAAAATATTTTCTTTATGTTTGTGTTTTTTATTATTATTTGCATGAAAAGTTTTTTAAACCTATTACAGCACAGTACTATATAACCAATTGTGTTAGTTGGGTACCTAGGCCAACTTTGTTGGACTTGCAAACAAATTGGACTTACAAACATGCTCTTGAAATGGAACTCATTCTTATGTATGGGACTTACTGTATATCTAGATATATTATAGATGAAATCCCAACATTAAAGATTGCACCAAGGAAAGACTATTTTAGCATAACCTTATTTTTCTTTAAGTTAATTCTTTAGATCCAAGTGCTAAATATTAACTTAAATAGTATTGTTTTATTTTTAGATTACAGAGATTAACATATGGATAAATTGA
This sequence comes from Tarsius wallacei, assembly GCA_963574415.1. Lineage (NCBI taxonomy): Eukaryota > Metazoa > Chordata > Mammalia > Primates > Tarsiidae > Tarsius > Tarsius wallacei. The sequence goes on along the minus strand of CAUYQG010136433.1, from coordinate 17,484 downwards.
TTATTGATGTGACTCCTTGCAGAGTATCTTAGAAAAGTTGTTTCAAACATTATTCATTTGATCAATGGGATTTTCTTTTTGTTTCAAAGAATCCATTCTAGCTTTTATATAGTTTGGGTATTCAACTTTAGTATGACTATCTTTACCTTGCAAAGGGGAAATCAGAGAATGACTTGCCTAGGAGCACATAGACAGTTAATGATAGATTCAAGGCCAGAACCAAGGTTTTTGTTCTCTAATTCAGTACTCTTCCCATATATAACACTTATGATATCAAATGGAAAACAATAAGGTTCAAACAACTTGTGAAACACTAAGTTTCATTTACCAAAAACTATAAATTGACAATAATCAAAAACACTGAAAGTTGAAAAAAAAAAAGTCAGATGCTTGAACCATGTATAGATGAAAGCTTATCTTATTATTTTCTCCTTCTGGGGATGGTTATTAATATTGTATTTTTAACTTAAATAGGTAAGAATATCATTTAAAGCCTACAGTTTTGCAAATGGGCTTTCTATAAACTAGCAACCAAGATCTTTCAAAATTTCCAAAGAGAAAATTGTCAAAACAAAGTTATTAAATTATACTGAGTTACAATAATAGTGGAAATGGTTTTAAAGCATTTTTATCAGTTTGAAAGAAGATAATCTATGTTAATAACTTATTTTAAATTCTCCCATATTCAATCTCATTTCAACCTTTTCAGTACTCGGGCAATGTTATTATCTAGTTTGTACATGGCTGCCTATTTATAAATATACAACAGAACCACAGAACCTGGTTATAAAATGTCACAGTATTACATAAACTAGTAGGTACTAATATATTTAATCAGCTCCAACTACAAATTACTACTGTAATGAAAACCTAATATGTCAGTCTAGAACCAGAAGTTGATCTTGTTATCTGCCAATATTACTGTTAAAAAGAAGCTCTAGGAGATACAAATAGATTCTAAGGATAGGATAGTCAAAACCTCTCCACAGAAAGAGAACCACACATATGATTATACATAACACATTCAGAAAAACAGTCATAGTACCTAATTGCAGATTGTAATACACTAAGGGATCATAAAAGGAATTAAATGTGCTTTCTTTTTAGGAAAAAAAAAAAGTGGAATGAAATGCAATAGAATAGAATAGATAATATTGGTGTGCATTTCACATAGTAAGGTAAATATCTTTTTGTGAAACTATATTTTTGTGAAACTTCAGATACATGTGCAGGTGTATGTACAAGGGAGGACCCAAAAAAACCCCAGAATTTATTTATAAAAAATTGTGTATTTATTCTTACATGTTTAAACTTGTCACCTTCAAAGTATTTTCAACTTGATGCAATACATCTATTGAAATGCTTTTTACACTGCTCAAAACAGTTTTTGAATTCATCAATTTTGATGCCTTTTTGTGCTTCTGCCATTTTCTGTTTCATGTCTTCCACATCGGCAAAACATTTCCCTTTGAGGACTTTTTTTCATCCAGGAAAAAAAAAAAGTTGCTTGGGGCAAGATCAGGTGAACAAGGAGGGTGGGGTATGGGAATCATGCCATTTTTGGTCAAAAACTACTGAACACTCAGCACAGCATGGGCAGGTGTGCTCATAAATCGTCCATCATAAAAATGGGCAAACGTGTTGAAAGAACCCTCAAAAAAAAATTCACTGAAGCTAAATCCATCCTCTCGTGACAACACTAGCTAGTACACTGATGCTGATGGGTTCCTAATATACTTACCTAGTGTGGAAAGCCTATACTACAAGGGGCCTGGCCTCCAAAAGATAATTCCAGTTTCTTTGGGTCCCCTTTTTATATGTGTTTACTGGCTCATTGAGTAAAATGCTCATCTTACCATAGATGTGGTCCTTGTTAGAAAAACACTTGCCTTAGAGAATGCCATCCTAAGACAGAAAAAGATATCTTGGAAACCAGATATTCTTCAATAGTTTTGAGATAATAAAAAACAGGAGAATGCAGAAGATTTTACCCTAGCTTTTTATGAACAACCAAAGGGAACTGAATCACAAAGCCAAGAAATTTAGGAGGAATTGCACCTCACCTTTGTTAAAATTTAAATTAATACGAGACTCATAGGAGAACTCCAAGCTGCCAGGACTCAGACACACAATGCTCCTAGGTAGATGACCAGAAATGAGTAATGTGTCAGTTGGGTTTGCCAGTGATAAAGAGGAAATATTCTCAAAGGGGATGTTACTGCAGAGCAAGCTCTCCAGTTCAGTTGACAACTCTAGTTTACATAATTCAGGAATATGTCTTCTGAGGCCCACTGGGGCCCTAAACTTGAGGATAAAACCACATCTTGAAGAAATATAACCAATCAAGCCTTATGATGTTTTTGAAAGAAAACGAGCTGGGCTCAATTTTTTTGTTAATTTATTTTTTTGTTAATTCCTTGGAGCACCACCCTCAACCCCCCCCCCCCAAAAATAGCCAACACTATCTCCAGATAAAATCTGAAAATCAGAAAAGTCTTTTTGCCAACCTCTGTTTTGGTTTTCACCTTCCAGCTCTGTTTCCTTCTATTACTGAATATATTCTCTATCAGTCTCCTAAGCAACCCTCTCCCAAGGCATTTCTTTCATCTGATCATCTACTTATTATCAACTAAATGAATTGTGAATCCTCAATGACACGATCAATTGCCAAAGACATAAACTACTTTCTCTCCCAGGGTTATGTGCAGATTAATAAATCTCTAAAAATGGGACTTTTGGTTGCCCAGTAAGTAAGAGGAAAGCTAACTGGGGGTAGGGACTTCATCATCTTGCACAGACGTCTACACCATTTACTCTAAGTGAATGCTGAGTACCTATAAGCTTATCTCGAAGAAAAATAATTTTACTTAAGATTATATTTTGACTAGCATATATCCCTTCCAATGGATATGCCTTATTGTCGTTAACTAGAAATTCAAGCAACGGCTCTCCTGGCGTGCTCATTCTTTGGAAATTATTCAAATAATCTATGTGGAAGACAAACAAGTGGTACTTACTGCCTCTGTTGATGGCTCAGTAAGGTAAGCGAAAATGGCCTTATACTGTAAATGTAGGGTTTTGAGTATGAGAGATGAAGGATTTTAAGCTAAATTTGAAGTATATAGTTCAAATGCAATTTTGGTAAACGGATTTAAATAAATACATAAATAAGTAGGTGACACAAAATTGTTTTGAGAAGATGGCCACTGATTTGGAATTCTCTTCTATGCACAGAGAAATAAGGTACCATGCTCACCTATGTCAAAAGGTATAAAAAATTCTTTCCATGTAAGTTTATTGTAGAATTATTTCAAATAATTTAGCAAGATAAATACCTCAGAGAGTTAGCCCAGAGAGGGTCACAGAAGGAGGTTAAGAAACAGAAGTCAAGCCGGGCTCGGTGGCTCAGCCTGTAATCCCACGCCTTTGGGAGGCTGAGGTGAGTGGATTGCCTGAGCCCGCGGGTTCAAGACCTGCCTGGGCAAGCGAGTCCTCATCTCTACAATAAATCAAAAAATCAGCCGGGCGTGGTAGCGTGTGCCTGTAGTTCCAGTTACTTGGAAGGCTGAGGCGGAAGGATCACCGGAGCCCAGCAGGTCGAGGCTGCGGTGGCCGGGAGCGGCCACTGCACTCCAGTCTGGGCGACAGAGTGAGACTCCAACTCAAAAAAAAAAGAAAAAAAAGAAACAGAAGTCATAGAAAAGTCTAAATGAAAGAAAAACTAGTGCTGAGAAAAGTGAATAAGCTAATTATTTCATTGATACTATGATTGATTTTGCAAAGCCAACTTGTTTTTAGTTACCTAAATAATGCTAGTATAGTACCTATACACAGAATAATAAAACATATAAAAACATATAATCATACATAAAGAGAAATAAAGAAATGTCATGACATTTCCAGAAACAGTTTGCTGCATATTGGAATATCTTAAAGCCATGATAATGAATTACTATCTTAAAAGAATGAAGCTAAGTAAGATTAAGAGTGGTAGAGGCTTCAAAGTATATTAGAGAACATAGCAGAAACAAAAAGTAAGAGACATTTTATGTTGCATTAAAGTCCCTGGATTGTAATTGATAGACCCTGGCTAATTATATGGGCTTGAGCCTAAAGAGTTAGGCAGGAACAAGGTCACTGGAGTCTAGTAGGATCTTTCCCCTAAAAGAAATAGCCACTGAATGATTTTTTTTTTTTTTTTTTTTGAGTTGGCGTCTCACTCTGTCGCCCAGACTGGAGTGCAGTGGCCGCTCCAGGCCACCGCAGCCTCGACCTGCTGGGCTCTGGCGATCCTTCCGCCTCAGCCTTCCGAGTAGCCGGAATTACAGGCACGCGCTACCACACCCAGCTAATTTTTTTGATTTATTGTAGAGATGAGGTCTCACCTGCCCAGGCGGGTCTCGAACCCGCGGGCTCAGGCAATCCACTCACCTCAGCCTCCCAAAGGCGCGGGATTACAGGCTGAGCCACCGAGCCCGGCTCACTGAAGGATTTTAAGCAGTGGAGTGACATGATTTGATTCGCATATTTATGGAGAATAAATTGTAAGGCAGCAGAAGTGGGAACAAGGAGACCAGTTAGAAGTGAGTAGTGAATATAGTGGCTTAGATTGGGACGCGGCAACAAATTTGAGAGCTATGTAGTAGGTAAAATCAAGAAGACATGAACTTGAACTGAAAGGAGAGATAAGTGATAAATGTCGAGAATGACATCTGGCATATACAACTAGGTGTATGTTAGTGCCATTCATTAAGATAGACATGAAGAGAGGAAAATGTTTAGAAGATGAAAGGATGAGCAGAACTTTTAGAAATGTTGACTTCAAGGTGAATCTATAAGGTTAAGGAACTATTTGGAGGCAAATGGTTAGTGCTACTTCCTCTGTCAGAAGGACATCTGCCATTTTATTTGTAGAAAAGATTATGAACATGAAGTTTCATTATCATGGATGATCCTAATAACTTGGTCCTTTGGTCTCTGCTGTAGCTTATTTTCAGCAACTTACCAGCGGAACTGCTAATTGGAGATTATAATATACACACACACACACACACACACACACACACCCCAATCACATGAGCATGTGTCTCTGCCATTGTAAGTATTCTCTGCTTGTCTTGGTCTGTTTGGGATACTATAACCAGATACATCAGACTACGTAATTTATAAACAACAGAAATTTATTGCTTATAGTTCTGAAGGCTAAAATGTCTAAGATCAAAGCAGTAGCAGATTCAGAGTCTGATAAGGGCTTGCTCTCTGCTTCAGAAATGATGCCTTCCAGCTGTGTTCTTACATGACAGAAGAGGAGAACAAGATCCCTCCGGCCTTTTTGTTTGTTTGTTTGTTTTTGTTTTTTGAGACAGAGTTTCACTCTGTCACCTAGGCTGGAATGCAGTGGCACAATTTATGGCTCACTGCAGCCTTAACCTCCCGGGCTCAAGTGATCCTCTTACCTCAGCCTTCCGAGTAGACAGGACTACAAGCACACACCACCATGACCGCCTAATTTTTCTATGTTTTTGTAGAGACAGGGTCTCACTTTATTGCTCAGGCTGGTCTCGAACTCCCGTAGTCAAGTGATCTTTCTACCTCGGTCTCCCAAAGTGCTGGGATTCCAGGCATAAACCACCATGCCCAGCATAGGCCTCTTTGTTAAGGGTGTTAATCTCATTCATGAGGGCAGAGCCCTCAGTGACCTAGACACCTCCCAAAGGTTCAACTTCAGAAATACCACACTGGAGATTACATTTCAACATACGAGTTTGGTGAGGGGGGACACAAACATTCAAACCATAGCACTTCTCAAACCAGGTACCCTTGGCATGGAGAAATTACTTTTATGATTCCTTCAAGTGAAAGTCTCCCTAGATATTAATTTCAAAGAGCCTGGCTTTATTAATGGCTGCCTCAGAATACAACTTTCTTTGTAACTAAGCCAAGTTCTTTTGCTAATACTAGCTGCTGCTTTCCAAATTGATAGGCAATTTTAACTTTCTAAATCTGGTTTGTCAAAAAGTTCATGATGTTTTAATGGGAAACAAACATAATTGACACATAACTCTGAGACCACAGGACAGGTGATCAGTCTGAAGACAACATTTCAGGAAGGCAAAGTGAGACACAGTAGCTAAGGATCCATGCCTGAGGTCCAGGAAGTCAAGCTGAGAGGCAAGATCAGTTATTTGAGAGAGATTCACATAGCAGGAAGCATAAGAAACAAGGAAACCAAGAATCATTTCAGTCCTGGCCTAGAGCAAAATAAATTTGGAGATGTTCTCAATTTAGTCCCTCACTCTTCTAACTGCATTTAAAGTGCGCTGGTCCATTTTTCTTTGGTAAAGACTTTGTGAAAGCCATGACGTTTCTGTAGTGCTGGAGAATTAACATATGTAAGGGTTATAAGATGCTGGTGTTTAGTGCTCAGACACTGTCAAGTGTGAGGAATCCCAACTGGATACCTCTGTTTCTGCCTCCTCCTCTGCATCTGCCTGTTTGAGGTGGAATATTACTTGAACTTTATAGAATCTACTCTTAGTTTCTTTCGCTTGTCCTCCCCCTTTTGGGTAAATGCAGCAAGGTACATGCTGTTTGTTTCCGTCATTTGCTTCTCTGAGGTTGAAATCAAGAAATAAAAGGAACATCTTTCCAATACTATTTTATCTTTCCACATGGCGCAAGGCACACATTCCTGCTCATGATATTCTGTATTACTTTAAAGCACATGGGCTCTCTAGAGGGGCTTCTTGAAGTGAATTGATGGTAAGATAATGCATATGGATAAAGAGCCCATTGCCATCCTATTTTATAACTCCGTTGTAAAAATCGTTTTTACAATAGTAGCAATTATGGATGGAAGTTGGGAAGACTTTGATAAGAGTAAAAACATCACTAGTGGCCGGGTGTGGTGGCTCAGCCTGTAATCCCAGCACTTTGGGAGGCCAAGGCGAGAGGATTGCCTCAGCCACGGGTTCGAGACCAACCTGGGCAACTTGGTGAGACCTTGTCTCTACAATAAATCACAAAAAAAACTAGCTGGACATGGTGGCATGTGTCTGTAGTTCCAGCTACTTAGAAGACTGAGGCAGAAGGATCACCTAAGTCCAGCAGGTGGAGGCTACGGTGGCCATGAGTGTGCTGCTGTACTCCAGCCTGGACAACAAGAGTGAGACTCAAAAACAAAAACAACAACAACAAAAAGCATCACTAGGTTTATACTCCCACACTGATTCAAAAAGAATCCAGCTGAGATTAGGCCCATCCTAATATCTAGTTCAACTGATAGACTGTTAGTCAATGGGGGTTCTGATTAACTTGAATAGGCAGTATTATTTTGGGAAAAAATCTGCTTCTTGTTTTCTAGTTTTGATAAATGGTTCATAAGTACAGATTCAAACTGATATTTCCCAAAAAGTTTGTGGACTAGAGTCTAACAAATAAAAGTGTTTATATTATGACCAACTCCACAATATTTAATAGAAAGAGTCTTGGACTCAAAAATCCTTGATGGAGGCCAGGTGTGGTGGTTCACGCCTGTAATCCTAGCACTTTGGGAGCCAAGACAGAAGGATCACTTGAGCCTAGGAGTTCGAGACCAGCCTGGGCAACATAGCAAAACCTTATCTCTATAAAAATAAAATTTAGAATGAATTAATTAGCTGGATATGGAGGCACATGCCTGTAGTCTCAGCTACTCCAGATGCTGAAGCAGAATGATCACCTGAGCCTAGGAGGTCAAGGCTACAGTAAAGCCGTGATCATGTGTGCCACTGCACTCCAGCTTGGGCAACAGAGTGAGATTCGACTCAAAAAAAACCCAAAAACCCTTGATAGATCAGTATAAATCCATATAAATGAGCTGATAAACAGAATAACTTCCACTGAATTTCCCAGTTAGTTTTTCCTCCCTTCCTTTGCTTCTTCAGGCTGTGGCATGCCCTCAATGGTCATTATTGTGGATATTTTGGACAGCAAAGGAACTTTGAATTGTCACAGATGAGTGATTTCATTTTGCCTTGTGATGTTAATGAATATCCCATAGAAATAAGAGAAGAAAGCAAGTTCACGGAGAAGAAGCAAAAATATGAATACCCTCTGATATTTGACCGGGAAAGGTAAGACCACTGACTTTTCCTTAAATGGGTGTATAAGAATTAAACTGTTATGATACTGTGACACTGTGCTCTGGAGAATTCAAAAGTGAAAGGCCCAGAACTTGCCAATAATTTTGTGTCCAGTGGAAAGGAGAAATTTGTAAACAAAAAGCTGTAATTCAGTATAGTAGTACTTCTGGGAACATCTAATTCTTAAGCTAGTAAAAGGGTAAATAGGATTTAGCTAAAGGAGATCCAAAAAACAGTTGCTTGTTTGTCTGTCAAGGAGACTTGAGCATGCTTAAAGGCTTGAGGGTGGAAAGATACAGACTAGAATGTTAATGAGAGTCTATGTTGTCTTTTGCAAATTTCAGTCTGCATATGATTTTGGCTGTGGTCAGGCATTTGTCATAATGGAAGATATTGGTACTCCTCTGAGCTTTCAATATCAGCAAAGCTCAGCTCTAGATGGTGAATGTCAGATTGTCTAGCCTTCAGAGAACCAGACCTTCCTAGACTGGTTACAGCTTGCCGACCAGAACGGAGGGAAGATGAGTCCAAGTGGGAAGAATCACTGGGGGTTGTCAAAGACAGAGTTCTTGGGGAAAAATTCTATGTAAGCCAAAGCTGGGAAGACCCAATATCATTAGCTAATCCAAAGGATGGTTGAAGGGCTAAAATAGGAATTGAAGGTAGGAATCAGAAGCCATAGAGAATTCAGATCAAAACAGGAATAATCTGAGAACAATCAAAAAGGATTCCACATGACCCCATCAGGGTGTTCAAGGCTTGCCTTGGCTAATCAGCAAGGAGCACTGGAGAAGAGAGAAGGCTAAAATGTAAGACGTGGTATAGAAAAGCTAAGCCTTGTTGCCCACTCTCACCCTTCTTGTTCAACATTGTGTTGGAAGTCCTAGCTAGGGCAGTTAGACAAGAGAAGGAAATCAGGGGTATCCAAATAGGAATAAAGGAAGTCAAGTTATCCCTCTTTGCTGATGATATTATCCTATACTTTGAAAATCCAAGAGAATCTGTCAAAAACCTGCTTGACACTGATAAAGGACTTTGGCAAAGTCTCAAGGTACAAAATAAATGTGTGCAAAAGACAGTTGCCTTCCTATACACCAGCAACAAACAGACAGAGACCCAAATAAAAAGCACAATTCCTTTCACAATAGCCACCAAAAAAATGAATACCTTGGCATCTTCCTAACCAGGGAAGTGAAAGACCTTTACAACAAAAACTACAAAACAGTGCTCAAAGAAATCCAAGGCAATCTACAGAGTCAACGCGATACCCATCAAATCACCAACATCATTCTTCTCAGACCTGGAAATGACAACACAGAAATTCATATGGAAATATAAATGAACACAAATAGCCAAAACAATTCTTTGCAGAAGAAACAAAGCGGGACGTATCACACCTCCAGACTTTAAGCTTTACTATAAGGCTACAGTAACCAAAACAGTCTGGAATCAGTACAAGAACAGGCATAGGGAACAAAGGAACAGGATGGAGATTCTGGAAGCAAGACTTCATTTTCTCAACCTACTCATCTTCGACAATGTCCACTTGCAAACCTAATCCTGAGTTGTACCCCGCATCTTTAAAATAAAATATTTTTTAAGATAAAAAGTTAAAAAAGAAATCAATCATATGAATTTAAAAGCGTGTATATTATCACTCTTAAAAAGAAAGAGACACAGATTCTGCTCCCAGAGAATTTACAACCAAAGCTTGAACGGTTCACCAGGAGAGCTTCAAGTTCAAAAGTGCAAAATTGTAGTTCAGTGATCTGCCAATGCGAATTTGTAAAGATCATTTTATAGTCATCTTTCAACCAAAGAGGTGAAAGAATTTATATCTTTTAGAATCTCATTAGTATACTACATATTTTCATTGAAAAGAAAATGTGTTTATTTATAATACACCTCAGTACCCCATCTGCTGTTATTTATCTACTAGTATATTTATTTTTCCTATTTTCCTTGCCAATATGAAAAATTTATCGTGTACTACATATTGTATCCTATAGCATAGTTACATGACTTGATATATGATATTGTAAGTTTATTATCATAATTATATATGATATACAATATATATTATTTATATATCATATGATTATATGCTATATAGACGTATAATGTTTTCATAGGCTAATATAAAAAAATCTAGGTTCTACAAGTTATTTTCTGCCTAAGGAGTATCTCTTATATATGGCATAAACTTCAGGAATAACCCACCAAGCATAGACATTTTTTGGCTACCTTCCTGTATAGTTGAAAAGATATGATATGTCATTGCTTTCTAGAGAAATATAACTGCCATCTCGAAAATTCACTGCTAACGGGGCTGCCACATACCTAAATGGGGGTCGTGTAGTGCTCAAGTCCAGGAACCACCCTGCATATAAGTGGCAACTCTCTTTTTCCACAGGAGAAAACCTACCCATGGTTGAATCAATGCAAAGACCAAAGGGCTTGGAGGCCTGATGGGAACTTTAGACTCAGTCGTCAGTACAGGCTGTTTCTCCTGTACACACAGCAGACACTAGCACACGCGCGTGAGCGAATGTGACTGATACCAGACATTTTGATACAGCAGGAATTCAAACTAATAACAATTACTATTCATTGTTGAACAGCTACAAGAATCAGAACCAAGCTAAGTGTTTCATTGATATGACTCACTTATGTAACTATATAACATCTTCTCTATCACACATAAAAACACTAAGATTCAGAGACTGAGAACTCCCCAGAACTCAAGGGTAAGCAACAAGATTACGTTATAAGCTCTGGGCCTACTCTAGTCAATGCCTATGCTCTGAAATACTATACCTCTCCTCAGCATAAAGAGAATTATCAATTTCCACCATACGACCCCCCCGCCCCATCTTGTTCTTCAGCTTTGCACGTGGTTTGTGAAGCTTGACCTACATTCTGGGTGTCTTAAGTGGCAATCACGAACCACATTTTTCCATACTATATCAATATATAGGACAATTTATATATATATGGATTTTCAAGCATCTACATCCCATGACTGAGTGCAGGGATGTTGGAGAGAAAACCCGGAAGACTCAGACATAAGAGACCATGAGACCCAGGAATGAAAGGGAAGGCATAATGGTGCTACATGAGAAAGAAGGTGTATTTATGACGAGTCAACACATCAAAGTTTGTATTTTTTATTCTATTATACATAGGGTTTTTGCAATGAATAAATCACTAGGAAATGCTATAAGATAAATATTTTGAGATGACAGTTAAATGCCCAATACCTAACCAAGTCTGACAGGATATATTATTTTCCATTTGCAGTTTTATGAGACTTCATCTTCCTCTGGTAAAGTGATGGGAAATGGGAGACACGAAGGCGTTGTTTTTTCATTTTTTCCCATTTGAAATGCTCTTTGAGTGATACTGCAAGTTCAGTTTTTTTTGGGGGGGGGTGGTCGTAGCTAATGTTTTTTTACCCCCGTTGACAGTGTCCTTTACTGAGTTATACCTCAACATTAACCTTTCCTGAAATGTCTGTTGTAGATTGTGAAAACACGTGCAGTTTATCACAAGATAGGTTGTGAAAACAACTGCGAAGTCTTAGTAAACATGCTGTTTGCTGCCAATTTACAAAGATGTAATTAGCAAGTTTACGTAACCTTTCCAAGATCACACACTCAGTAGATGACTGTTCTGGCAGGGCTGTCTGACACTAGACTTTATGTTCTTGGCTGCGACAGGAAGCAGTCTCTCTGGTGGCCCATTTCTGTGTTTAAAATATACTGAAAAAGATACCAGTTGCTTAGTCAAGAAATGCGTCTTGTGCCAAATCCCCACCTACTGTTCTGACTTTGTATGTATGTCTTGCCTCCTCTTGATTTCAGTAAAAAGATAATTACTACTGTAAAGTGCAAATACAGTGATCATTGCACCGACTGTAGATTTGACAACGAGGTATTCATGGTTTGACATACAACCCAGAGAGGAATAATCCTTCTCAATTTCCTTGTCTACCTATTCTGCGGTCTTTTTGGTGTTCTTTGTCTTTCATGCCAATTGTGGCCACTAAGAAAGATTACCCTGACAGCAAAACTCCACAGTTGTTGTACCTCAAACCAATTTATAAATTTGACATTCATTCACTTATTAAGCAAATATTTGTTGAGTGCTTTTTTGAATATCTGTTATGCCCTAGGCATTGTTATAGGTATTTTGGGTACAAAAGAAAATGACATGAAATTTATTATATTTTGTAGAAATTAACAAAGCAGGAGCAGGATGTTAACAAAAATTAATAAACATAAGCCATGAAACAAATTTTTATCAAACGTAGGGTGATGAAATAGGGAAATGAAATAGAGATGTGATCATGGCTGACTAGGCAGCTATTGAAGACTGTGTTTGCAGAAGACTTCCTGAATATTAGCATTCAAGCTGAGACCCTAAAACTTGCCCAGAATACCTAGTTAAGACAAGCCCTAGATGGCCCGTCTGTTTGGATACGTCTTTCCCAGCCAGTTTACAACACATTGCTGTTAACTATAATCACCATGTGGTACCATGGATCTCTCTTACTTATCACCCCTGTCTGATGGAAAAATTGTATCTTTAATCTTTTTTCATTTTTTGAGTTGGTTTATCTTTAACCAGCAACCCCCTCATCCCCCCACCTCAACCGTACTCCAGTAGCTCCTGGTAATCACCACTCTACTCCCTGCTCTATGAGTTTGACTGATTAGATTCCACATATAAGTGAGATCATGCAGTATTTGTATTTCTGTGATTGGCTTATTCCCTTAGCATAAAGTCTTCCACGTTAATCCATCTTGTTGCAAACAATCGGATTTTCCTTTTAAAGACTGAATGGTATTCTGTTGTGCGTATGTACCACATCTACTTAATTTAAACACTTGATGGACACATACATTGATTGCAAATCTTGACTATTGTAAAAAATGCTGCAGTAAACATGAGAGTACAAATATCTTTCTGAAATGCTGACTTTGTTTCCTTTGGCTGTACATCCTGAGATGGGATTGTTGGATCATACGGTAGTTCTTGTCTTATTTATTTATTTATTTATTTATTTTATTTGTTAGTTTGTTTGCTTAGAGGGACCTCCAAACTGTTTTCTATAATGGCTGTACTAGTTCACAAGCCCACCAAGAGTGTGCAAGTTTCTTTCTTCGCCACTCCCTCACCCACACTTATCTTTCTTTTTTTATAATACCCATTTATACAGATTCAAGGTGATATCTGATTGTGGTTTTGACTTGCATTTTGATGATTATTAGTAACATTGAGCAAATTTTCATATACCTACAGGCCGTTTGTTTGTCTTTTGGTAACTCTCTTTTCTAGTCATTGTCCAATTTTTAATTGTATTATGTGTTTTTTCCCTATTGAGTTGTTTAAGATCCTTAAGTATAAGATCCTTATGTCTTTTGGATATTAACCCCCAGGTGTGTGGTTTGCACATATTTTCTCCCATTGTAGGTCATCACATAACTTGGCTAATTGTTTCCTTTGCTGTAATTCCATTTGTCTATTTTGTTTTTTCGCCTGAGTTTTGGGGCCAGATTAAAAAAGTAATCATTGTCAAACTAATGTCATGGAGTTTCCACTATGCTTTCTCCTAGTAGTTTTATAGTTTGAAGTCTGACACTTAAACCTTTTTAATCTATTTTAGATTGATTATTTTATATTGTTAGAAAAGTTTTGTAAAATTTAAATGCATAATATGTAAATATTTAGTCTAAATATCTAATGCAGTGGCATTATTTGAGAAGTAATAAAATAATTCTCATTATATATTAATATTAATAAGTCAAGATTACATGATATAATCCTTTTCTCTGTGGTAATGATAAACAGATGAGTAAAAGAACATATGACAAGTTAATAGAAGAATACAATGTATAAAATACAATTGATCCAAAAAAAGGAAAGATCAGAGTGGAAAGAAACATAATGGTGAGTGAAATAAAAAAAGTTAGGTGGAGCTGGGCTCGGTGGCTCAGCCTGTAATCCCACGCCTTGGGAGGCCTAGGTGAGTGACTTGCCGGAGCCCGCGGGTTCGAGACCCGCCTGGGCAACTCGGTGAAACCTCATCTCTACAATAAAACAAAAAATTAGCCGGGCATGGTAGCACGTGCCTGTAGTTCCAGCTACTTGGAAGGCTGAGGCGGAAGGATCACCGGAGCCCAGCAGGTCGAGGCTGCGGTGGCCGGGAGCGGCCACTGCACTCCAGTCTGGGCAACAGAGTGAGACCCCAACTCAAAAAAAAAAAAAATTAGGTGGTAAATTTTAGCTAATTCCTATATGTATAAATTCACACTAAATACAAATGTTCTAAGTAGTTCGTTTAAATATAAAGATGGTCAGACTGGATATATAGCCGACAGTGATAGTGACCTACCATGGTGGCAAAGCTTGGGATCATCTCTCTGAAATAAACTATGGATATAAAAACCCTTGTCTCAGTGTGTTTTTCTGAGAAAACTCAAACTATGTTATGCCACACCATGTCCGCCCCCTGGGTGATAGTCTCAATAGAAACCCAAACTCGCCAACATGCAGTGTACCTATGTAACAAACCTCCACATGTACCCCTTGAATCTAGAAAAGAAAAATAAAAAAATATATGTCTAACTCTATGGTACATATGTGAGACAGAATTTAAACTAAAAATAAACTCTTAAAATAATAAAAATACATTAAGTACACGCTTTTAAAAGTGTATGCCACTATACTAATATAATTTTAAAATGTGCTTAAAGCTAAAAACACTTTCTGGACATAAATAAGGCACTTTCTAAATCATAAATGTTTCCATTCACTAAAAATCTACACTATCCTAAATCTATGTAACATAGCTTCAGAAATATTGATACAACAATTCTAGCCGGGCTCAGTGGCTCAGCCTGTAATCCCGCACCTTGGGAGGCTGAGGTGAGTGGATTGCCTGAGCCCGCGGGTTCGAGACCCGCCTGGGCAAGTTGGCGAGACCTTATCTCTACAATAAATCAAAAAATTCGCCGGGCATGGTAGCGCGCCTGTAGTTCCAGCTCCTTGGAAGGCTGAGGCGGAAGGTTCGCCGGAGCCCAGCAGGTCGAGGCTGTGGTGGCCGGGAGCGGCCACTGCACTCCAGCCTAGGTGACTGAGTGAGACTCCAACTCCAAAAAAAAAAAAAAAAAAATTCTAAAGTTGCATAATATAGTTTTAAAATAAATAAGGGAAAAAAGTAAGAAATTCAGAGGAGCAGCAGCAAGTCCATAAAAATTGTGGAAGATTTTAATATGTTTCAAAATAATTGAGAAAATAAGTGAACAGGAAAATTCAGCTTCACTGATATAGAAAATCTGAGTAACACAATTAAGAAATTGAGTGATGCATTAAGAAATTATGTAATGTAATTACGAATACATAATTGAGAGACTTGACCTCATTTATATATATATAGATCACAGCATTGAACAATTGCTGTAATTAAGGTTTATAGTCTTCTGATGTACGCATTAAGTATTAACAAAAGTGATCATATGCTAAGTTGTAAAGAGAGCCTCAAATACATTTCAAAGGATCAATTTCATCAAAAAATGTTCTCTGAGTAGAGTAGAATAAAGTGAGAAATTAACAACAAAAATAAATCTATAAAACCTCGTTTGTTAACTAGTAGACCACATTTCTAAGTAATTAATTTATAAATCACAATCAAAATTTATGAAACAGAACAGAAACTAGAAATCTTTTCAACTAAATTATAATAATAGCAAAACATGTTGCTAAATGAAAACTTTAGTGAAAAACATGTAGTGCTAAATGGATATGTTGGGGGAAAACAAGAAAGACCGAAAATTAAAAGTTAATTAAAAAACTCCAGCAAATCTAACACAAAGTAGCAAGGGGTAGTAATAAAGATAAGAATAGAAGTTTGTGAAATAGAAAACAAGCATATATTAGAGGAAAAAAGGGACAAAGCTTGAGTATTTGGAATAATTAGTAACATTTATACATTTCTAGCAAGGCTAATTTTTATAAAATGAGATGAGAAGCTATTTATCAATATAAGGATTAAAAACAACCATCACTGCAGACCTACGGACATCTCAAAAGGTAATGAAAGAATATTGATACACTTTATGCAAATAATTTGACAATTTATATGCTTTGACAAAACCATAACTTACCAAAACTGACAGAAGGAGAAATAAAGAAATGTGAATACTTATTGCAAAACATTTTTATAAACCTTTCCTCAAAAAAACTTTAAGCCTAAATGACTTGACCAGTGAATTCTTTCAAATATATAAAGGAAGAAATAGCATTGATCTTATGCAAACTCCACAGAGAACAGCTTAAAAGATAATATATTCTAATACTTGTTATGAGGTCTGCATATCTCTGAAAAGGACAAGAAAGGAAAATTTACAACTAAATCTCTCCCATGAACATTGATGAAAGTATCCCAAACTGATTAGCAAAGTAATCTCTACAATAAATAAAATTGCATCATAAGTAACTAAATGAATTTATTCCTGTAAGTCAAAGGTGGTTCAAAATAAGAAAACAGCCCACAGTAACTCATTACACTAACAGAAAAAAAGGAGCAAATCATGTAATAATCTCAGAATCATATGATAAAATTCAATATCCAAATTCAAGAAAAAACTATTTGAATCTAGAAATAGAAGGCAATCTTCTTAAATTGATGAAGACTGTCAACAAAAACGTCAGACAAGACATTGTTTTGTTATTTAAAGTGAAATTGTAAAAATGTTATGAAGAAATAAGCTTCAGATTTACCATTCACTTTGTGTTTTCTCAGGGTTTATGCACACAAACATATGTCGTTGATTTAGTGTGAATAAAAGTATCCATTTTGTTTTGGTTTTAATGTTACCACATAGTCTTTCATGATAAATGTTTTGATGACCACCCCCGCCCCGCCGCCCCCGCACCTTCAAGAATGAAGGACTTTCTCCAGTATAAGCCAGGAATACTCTGAGCAGGACGGCCTCAGGGACAGCCTCTGCTGAGGCTCACCTAAGGCCAGCCCCTGTCCGATGTGGGCACATCCAACAACTAACAATATGGATGTGCAAACTCCCATCCTATCATCTCAGGTAGGGAGGTGAGAGTCTTCTCAACCTCAGAACTTCTTGTAAGGCTGGCTGGCTGAGACCTCCAACATTTTGTTAGCTATTGATTTAATGTTCCTTTGAATTCTTTTCTCGAATTACATAGCAAAGAGTATAATAACTAGGTTACAATTTTTTGTGTATGTTTTTGTGTGTATATGTATATATTATATGTGTAGATTATATATATGCAAGCATGTAATTTGCCATTTTGTAACATACATGCTGACAATGTGTAACAT
>CAUYQG010136430.1:0-21700 GCA_963574415.1 Tarsius wallacei | reverse complement strand
CCCGCCTGGGCAAGCGAGACCTCATCTCTACAATAAATCAAAAAATTAGCCGGGCGTGGTAGCGCGCGCCTGTAGTTCCAGCTACTTGGAAGGCTGAGGCGGAAGGATCGCCAGAGCCCAGCAGGTCGAGGCTGTGGTGGCCAGGAGTGGGCACTGCACTCCAGTCTGGACGACAGAGTGAGACTCTAACTCAAAAAAAAAAAAAAAAAAAAGATTCTATTCTGTGAGAAACACAACTGTTACAGCTGTCACCAAGTGGGGCAGGAAAAGATACTATCATTCATAACTTTTAAAGTATTGTTTCTCAGGCTGAGCATTGTGGCTCAAACCTGTAATCCCAGCACTTTGGGAGACTGAGGTGAGAGGATTGCCTGAGTTCAGGGGTTCAAGACTAACCTGGGCTACTTGGTGAGACCTTGTCTCTATAATAAATAAAAAACAATAGGCCAGGCATGGTGGCTCAAACCTGTAATCCCGACACTTTGGGAGGCTGAGGCAAGAGGATTGCCCGAGCCCAGGGGTTCAAGACCAACCTGGGCAACTTGGCAAGACCTTTTCTCTACAATAAATCAAAAAATTAGCTGGGTGTGGTAGTGCACGCTTGTAGTTTCAGCTACTTGGAAGACTGAGGCAGAAGGATCACCTGAGCCCAGTAGTTTGAGGCTGCGGTGGCCATGAGTGTGCCGCTGCACTCCAGCCCGGGGAACAGAATGAAACTCTGACTCAAAAAAATAAATATGGGGAGACACCTCTTATCACCAAGGGTGTCTGAAGGAAGCATATTTGTATATCTAATCCTTAACTGTACCCCACAATATGATAATAAAAAATACTGATTAAATAAATAAAAAAAAAAGAAAATAAATAAATAAATAAATAAATATTGTTTCTCTGAGCATGTACTTAAATTGACATACTAGCTATTCTGATGTTGATGTAAGGAGCATGTCTGTGCCTTTGAATAATTATTGTGTTGATTGAATGCTAATCCTGGAGTCATGTTTCTATGGTCCAGGAAGTTGGAGTCTAACTCTGGCGTGAACCTTTTCTTATAGCTTATTTTGCAGAATTCAGATGTCTACTAGGGTTTTTGAATGGCTAACAAAAAAAAAAAAATTAGGTAACGTAGTGGTATAGATAAATTCCATTATGAAGGGCTCAGGACATGAAAATTACTTACATTATTCTAAAATTACTCTCAACTTCATTCTGTTGCTAGAAATCACAGTTGGAAGGGTCCTTGAAGAGTATGAGTTTCTTTCATTTTTACAGATGAGAAAACATAATGCCCAGAGAAAAGAACTAACTTGTCTGACTGGAAAACTAAAACTCAAATTTCCTGCTAGTCAGTTGAGTATTTTCAATGCTGTATTGCCTCTAGCGAGAACGTAATTGCTTCTAGGTTCTTGTACCAGAAATGAAATAATCATTTGGCTTTTCTCAAGGAACTTGAAAGAAACAAAGGCCAAGTGACTATATTTTGACATTGTTCTCAAAGTAAAGTAAAACGTACATACTTTTAGAAGTAAGTCATGGTAATAAATAGACTCAAAATAAATAGGACATATTTCATCCTTGAAACTAGGAAGCTAAGAAAGATAAATATAAAGGAATTAGAGATAATGTCTAAAATTTTAAAAATCAAGAAATGGCAGTGTAAGTTTATTATTTAGAAATATATAGAGTAGTACTTTAATATTTAGTTTCATTGTGTAAAAAATGCAGTTAGTGATAGTACCTGCTTAAAGGGCTGTTGTAATGATTAAATGAGGTAATCCATATAAGGTGTTTACAGTAATATTTGGTTTTGAATAAATATTCAAGAAATGTTACCTATTAATAAATTAGTAACTCTTCAATAAGTAAACATATTCCAAGTGATCTGAGGAAACATACAAAGGCTATGAGGTAACTAAGTGAGGTCTGGGAGCAGCCCTCTTTGGTTAGAATTAGTTAGGTAAAGCCTCTGAGAAAGTCAGCAGAGGATGAGAAGGCACCAGCTGTGTAAGGGTGAGGGGAAGAACATCCCAGGCCAAGGGGTAATAACGTATAAAAGGTCTTGAATTCAGAAGGAGTCTTACTTGATTTAGGAAGTAAAAGAAGATCAAGGACCGTACCATAATTTGTGCTTCTTTCATTTCCTCATTTGAGACTGTTTCCCTCGCTAGATTATTTTTTTTTAAGAGCAAGGACTATGTCTGACTTCTTCCCTGCCGTTTTCCTCATACCTGTCACAGAATTCATGTTCTTAGATGTTTGGGAAAAAATTAAGTGCCTATTTCTTGTTTAGTAACTGCCAGTGCCTGTGATTGAGGACTTTCTTTTCCCTTCCTTCAGACAGTAGTAAGCTAGGATCAGCCAGGGATGATGGTACCCACCTATAGTCCTAGTTACTTGGGAGGCTGAGGTAGGAGGATTATTTGTGTCTCAGAGTTTGAGGCTGCAGTGAGCAGTGATACCATTGCACCCTATCCTGGGTGATGGGCAGGAACCTGTCTCTAAAAATAAATAAATAAACGAGTAGCAAGCTAGGATGCAGTAAGTTGTACAAGGTAACTTTTTAAAGGACGTTTGAAATAACTGACACATATTTGTAAAATATTTCAAATAATATGATAGTATAAGTTTTATATTTGGACTCAGTTTCATGGAATAAAAAATTAACATTTAAAAATTTAAAGTACTTAATTTTTATATTTGTAACCGTACCATTAAGTTCAAACTCTTTTGATGGGCTGGATTAAATATTACATGGAATGGTCCTGGTTTATGCCTGTTGTCCCTATGTTCAATCCTATTTCATAATTGTCTCCTTTCACTTTAAGTGTGTCATTGATTGGAAAATGAATTTTATGGTTACCCTAATTATTAGCCATTTTATTGTCCTGCTAGTGACCCAAATCTTGTCTTCCATTAGCCAGAAGACATTCTTTTCTTAGATAGTTTAAATATAGATTAAAATAGATAATTTGCCCAGCTGTGTTGTGTAGGATATTGCATCTAATATTTTATAATTTACAGGGCCCTTGTACGACATTAAGGGATTGACAATATGGAATGCTTGTTTTGATTTAGTGCAAAACACTTGGGTTTTGTTTTAGAAATGCTCATTTTCTAAAAATGTTTCTACCAAATGCACATATTTTGACAAAATGTTATTTTAAGGGATTTGAATTCTTATGAACATATCCTTCTGCAATAAGTGTTTAATGAATGATTATAGAGTTATATTGGTTAAATATGACTTGACATTTTTTTTTTTTGAGTTGCAGTCTTACTCTGTCACCCAGACTGGAGCGCAGTGGCACACTCACAGCTACCACCGCCTCAACCTGCTGGGCTCTAGCGATCCTTCTGCCTCAGCCTTCCTAGTAGCTGGGAACTACAGGTGCATGCTACCACACCCGGCTAATTTTTTATTTATTGTAGAGGATTCGCCAAGTTGCCACGGCTGGTCTTGAAATTGTGGGCTCAGGCAATCATCTCTCCTCAACCTCCCAAAGTGCTGGGATCACAGCTGAGCCACGAAGCCCGGCTGACTTAACATTTTTTAGAATTTAGGTATAGTAAAACTTTACACATTTGGACCCTTTTCCTTCTCTTTTTTTTTTTTTTTGGAACAATATCCTTGAACACGTGCTATGTGCCTGAAAATACAATGATGAGCAAGAACTAGCATTGTCTCTGTCTTCAGGAACTTGTAGTTCAAAGAAGTCCTGACTATCTTCCTGAGTCAACAGAAGAATCAGACGCTGAGGTTACCTTATGCTGTTTTAGAAGAGGTAGGAGTGGGGGATAGAGGAATTGGCCCAGAGGAAGAGCATATCAGATGACTTCAAATTACACAATCCCTACACTGTACTATCCCTGTCTACTTGTGGTGATCTCAAATATTTTTGCTTTGAATGCGGGAGGTGGGGGTGTGTTGGATGTTTATTTTGTTTTTGAGAATGAAGAATGAAAATTTATTTCCAGTGAGTGCAGGCTTCAGTTGAGGTACTCAGTTTATGAGGTCTTACTGACTTTCTCCTCTAGGTGGTACAACTAAATCTTTCCTGGTCTAAAATGCTAGAAAATAAAATGTTAGAAAATAGGAAACGTATTCAAATGATAAGTACTTCTTAAAATGAAGTTGTATTGAAAATGGAGATCTTTGATAGAAAGGTTGACTCTACTGTAATCCCAGCACTTTGGGAGGCCAAGGTGAAAGGATTGCCTGAGCCCAGGGGTTCAAGATCAGCCTGGGCAACTTGGCAAGACCTCATCTCTACAATAAATAAAAAAAATTAGCCTGGTGTGGTACCATGTGCCTGTGGTTCCTGCTACTTGGAAGACTGAGGTGTAGAAGGTTTGTCTGAGCCCAGCACATCGAGGCTATGGTGGCCGTGAGTATGCTACTGCACTCCAGCCTGAGCAACAGAGTGAGAGTCCTACTCCAAAAATAATAATAATAATAATAGGATCTGTAGAACTCAGTTGAGGCAGCATGTGAGGTATGTGAATTTTCTCTGTAAGTCTGTAGCAATGATTTTCTCAAACTATTTAGTAAAATTATACCAATATGTGCTGCCAAAGTCCATCTTGGTTGAATATAATATAGTCAAATCAAATATTTATATGGGGACATTGTAGGGGATGATAGTTATTGGTGGTAGCAGATGGAGCAGTGACTTTAATATTTTTTTACTGCAATTTAAAATTAGAAGACATTTGACATTACTGCTCCATAACAGCACCCCTACTCACCCCCCCCCAATTAAAAGTAATTTATCAATTGATTTGAGCAATGGTAGCTGATCTTTTCTTTTCCTTACTTTATTTAAAAAGAAAATGATGGTTCCAACCTCTTATATTCATTTCATAGCATATAAATTCTGCAGATTGTTTTCGCCCTTAGGAGAACTGAAAAGATTAAGCTCTGATTTTTGTCACCTGCTCTTTGCAGGCCTGATTAAGTTACATGACTTCTCTGAACTTCAATTTCATTGGTTAAAATGATATGGTATTTATTTTACAACTTTGTTACAATGATATAACATGAGTAAAGTGATTGTTCTAGGCACTTACTAAACATGTAGTCAATGGGTATGTTCTCTCCAAAGTTTGTTAGCTTAGGGAATTGGGAGGATGCCACTGATAATAATGATGAATCTTGTTTAGAGGAAAACTAACTCAGTTTTAGACATGCTAGTGTTTGAGGTGTTATAGGTAGCTGGAAGAGTTTAGTTGTATCACTGGGAATCAAACCTATATAAGGTAGTTTCAAATGCACATATTTTAATTTTATTTTATTTATTTATTTTTTATTTTTTGAGTGGGAGTCTCATTTGCCCAGGCTGGAGTGCAGTGGCACGCTGCTCACGGCCCCTGCAGCCTCGACCAGCTAGGCTCAGGCAATTCTTCTACCTCAGCTTTCCAAGTAGCTGGAACTATAGGCACGTACCACCATGTTTTTTGACTTTTAAGATGTATTTATTTATTGTATTTTATTTTTTTGAGTAGGAGTTTTACTCTGTCGCCCAGACTAGAGTGCAGTGGCATGCTCACAGCCACTGCAGCCTTGACCTGCTGGGCTCATGTGATCCTTCCACCTCAGCCTTCCGCGTAGCTAGAACTACAGGTTCACATCACTGTGCCCAGCTAGTTTTTATTTATTGTAGAGACAGGGTCTCGCCAAGTTGCCCAGGCTGGTCTTGAACCCGTGGGCGCAGGCAATCCTCTTGCTTCCACCTCTGCATGAACCACTGCGACTGGCTGACTTTTAAGATTAAATTAAACATAGCATTTTTTATAATATAATAACAGGAGGCTAACAAAATCCCAGAATATGTCTTTTTTTATATAGAAATATATATTTTTAAATTTATTTTTTTTAGTAGGAGTCTCACTCTGTTGCCCAGGCTGGAGTGTAGTGGCATGCTCATGGCCACCACAACCTCAACCTGCTGGGCTCAGGTGAACCTTTCAAGTAGCTGGAACCACAGGTGCGTGCCACCATGCTTGGCTAAATTTTTTTTTTAAATTGTAGATACAAGGTCTTGCCAAGTTGTCCAGGCTGGTCTTGAACCCCTGGACTCAGGGAGTCCTATCACCTCCACCTCCCAAAGCGCTGGGATTACAGGCATGAGCCACCATGCCCAGCAGAACATGTCTTTTAAGAAGTATGGCTAAAGGAGAGCCTGTGCATCTTGGTTTACATTTTATGTAATAATGGTGATATTAATGTGTTAAGACTAAGTATTATAGGACATTAAAATTGAATTCTTATACCTGATCTTGATTCTTATTAAATCTGACTAATGTGTGTACAAGATATTATTAGACAAAGTGTTTGTCCAGTAGCTTAGATTATAAATAACCCCTGTTCTAGCTCATTTTAAACAATGTAGTATGAATGATGCCAAAAAACAGGCTAGAACATTTTCTTCTCTCCAAGATCTTAGATTTTGTAAACAAGGCTCTGCTCCTAGAGCTAATCTAGGTCATCATAACCAAAAATCTTTTGAAAGATGATAACCCCAATTAATTCTCCTAGGTAATTTTTAATATTTTAATTTTAAGAACATATTTTTGCTCTTAACAGTCTTTTTGAATTGTTTGACCACTTACTTTATTTTTACTATGTCATAATGAATACAAATCACTTAGTAATTTGTTCAGCAAATATGATAGCTAAGAATCTGCATGCAAGCCGGGCTTGGTGGCTCAGCCTGTAATCCCGCGCCTTGGGAGGCTGAGGTAAGTGGCTTGCCTGAGCCCGCAGGTTCGAGACCTGCCTGGGCAACTTGGCGAGACCTCATCTCTACAATAAATAAAAAAAAAAAAGAATCTGCATGCAAGTAGAAAGCAATTTATGACTTAATTTATTTCTGTACAGTATAGTATTTTGTTTTTTAATAAAAACTCTGATTTAATGAGATCAGAAACTTCTTTATTTTCCACAACTGTTAGCAATGTTAAATTTAGCTATTATTTAGTCTTCATTGCAAATTAGTTATTGAACTGTTAAATGTGGCATTATTTTATTTTATTTTATTTTTTGAGTTGGAGTCTCACTCTTGTCTTCCAGCCTGGAGTGCAGTGGAACACTCACGGCCACCGCAGCCTCAACCTGCTGGGCTTAGGCAATCCTTCTGCCTCAGCCTTCCAAGTTACTGGAACTACAGACACACGCCACCACTCCCAGTTAGTTTTTGTGATTTACTGTAGAGATGAGGTCTCACCAAGTTGCCCAGGCTGGTCTCGAACCCCTGGGCTCAGGCAATCCTCTCATCTCAGCCTCCCAAAGTGCTGGAATTATAGGCTGAGCCACCGCACCCAGCTGACATTATTTTAGAAACTTAAAAATTAGTGTCAGTAATCTTTCTTTGATAGTCCAGGATTTAAGTTTTGCTCCCATTGTTGTTAACATGGAATACCTCTAATGTTTAGTAATGTATTGCCCATTATTTGTGTGTATGTGTGTGTACATGCATACCTTCACTCTTTTAACTTAATTTAACCTGATGTCTACAAAGGAAAAGAGGAAACAAGTTGTTTGAGTGAACCAAGTACTGGGCTAGGTGGTTTATAACAGAAATTATTGTTCCTACTTTACAGATGAAGAAATAGGTTCAGATAGTCTAAATAACTTGATAGCACAGCTTGCACATAGAAAGAACTTGAACCTCTGACTCTTCTCCATTATGTCTTGCTGCTTTAAGGGATCTTTCCAATAATGAGGTTGAATTTTTCACAAACATGTTTACACTGCCATATCTAAACATTTCTCCCCAGCTCTCAGAAGGCCATCAGGGATGGCAATATCCTATTTGTTTAGCACCTGGTTGCTTTCAAAATAACTTTATCCTATTCTATTTGATCCTTACAATATACCAACATTACACATGACAAAAAAAAAAAAAAAAAAGAAGGTTCAATAAGAACACAAAACTGATTAGAGTAGAATTTGGGCCAGATTCTGTGGTTCCTGGTTTAGTGTTCTTTTCCATTTCCTTTCATTTTCTCTGGATTAGGTATGTGATCTGTGATCATGAGATAGTGAAGTTTTGTAGATTGAATCTTTTATTGTTTTCCTCGTGATCAACTACAGCTACAACCGGGCTCTCTGTTTAACAATTAGATCTTATCTTCCTGTGTTATAAGTAGTATATTCATGACAGTTTTAAGTGTAATGAGACTGTAGTGGTGGTTATTGAGTGAGTAATAAATGAACAATGTTTATATAAGATTTCTGTATTTAAACTTTATTATTGTAGGCTTGAGCCACAATGAAAATGCACATAAGAAAATAATAGTTGGCTGGGCAAGGTGGCTCTCACCTGTAATCCTAGCACTTTGGGAGGCAGAGGCGAGAGGATTGCCTGAGTCTAGGGGTTCGAGACCAACTTGGGCAACTTGGTGAGATCTCATCTCTAAAGTAAATTTAAAAATTAGCTGGGTGTGGTGGCACAGGCCTGTGGTTCCAGCTACTTGGAAGACTGAGGCAAAAGGATCACCTGAGGCTAGCAGGTCGAGGCTGCAGTGACTGTGAGCATGCCACTGCACTCCAGCCTGCAAAAGAGTGAGACTCCTTGTTAAAGGAAAGATAGTAGTGGTTAAGAGCACACATGTTAGATTCAGGAAGACCTGAATTTAAATCCTAACTTTTCCTGCTTGATTCTGGTTACATGGGCAAGTAACAAGGCAGTTTTCTCATCTGTGGGCATTACAACTACCTGAGGGGTCAGAGGAGAAGGATATGTAAAGGAATTTGTATCATGTATGGCCCATTTGCCAATATTTAGTAGCTATTTAATAGATATGTATATGTAGTCATTATTTAATATATGTATATATGTAGTAGCTATTTAACCATTACTTTGAAGAGTTTTCCTACCAGCAACATGTATATATATTTTTTGTTTGTTTAGAAGGTGTCAAAGGTGGCCATTGCTTTCCATTGCTTTGGTTTTTTGAGGGGGCGGGGTTGGGATTTGTTTGTTTTTTTTGAGTGAGAGTCTCACACTGTCACACAGGCTAGAGTGTACCGGGCTTGAATCACCACACCACAGCCTCAGCCTTCTGGACTCAGGTGATCCTTTCACCTCATCCTTCCAAGTAGCTGGAACCACAGGCATATGCCACTGTGCCCAGCTAATTTATTTATTTATTTATTTATTGTAGAGACGAGGTCTCGCCTCCCAAAGTGCTGAGATTAAAGGCTTGAGCCACCATGCCAGGCTCATCGCTTTGTTAAAATCTGGTGTGTCTGCATGGTTCTTTGAGCTATGGCTGCCATGTTTTCTTCGCTTTGGTCCCTTCCCCTATCTTGAGGAGGTGAATCTCCTCTCTCTCTCTTTCTCTCTAATTTTCTAAATAAATTTTATTTTCTATCTAAAAGAAAAAAGTGTCAAAGATAGCATGATTATCTTTAAAGTATCTTACTGTCAATAGATAGTTCTTAATTATTTCTGCTGAGAGCATAGATGATCATTTGAAATTTTTTTATTTTGTATATAGACTATATAGTTTTAAAACCTCTTATAAAAGATATGCTTTCCTAATTATTTCTTTACATTAGGATAATATAAGTAATTTATGTTTCTTGATCTGGTCCATTTGGAGAGCAAACTTAATGACCATGCTAGTTGAATTCCAAGGGGGAAAGGTCGTTTGTCATGGTTGGGACTGAGAATTGAGAACCTGGGACTAGCACTTGTATAGTATAGAATTTCATGTTTATTCGGATTCTTTGTTTGTAGACATTTGAGATTTACAAAGTAGGTAATATGCCATCATTTTATAGCATACTTATTATAGCTTTGTGTGCCAAGATGAACAAATCAGGGAAGAGCATAACTTTGTCAGGGATATATGAAGTATCATTCTGAAATTTATTGGAACACTAGCAGCATAGAGGAAGCATTTCACTAAATAAAATGATCTCTCACTTGAATTTACTTTTTTCAAGATGGAACATCTCTTAGAGTACCTTTTATTAATTTATAATTACATGTTCTGACTAAATGCATTTAATATTTTTCTATGTTATCTTTCTGTATAATGTCAATCAATAATTTTGTATTATATATGTGATATCATTAGCATTTAATTACGAAGGTTAGGTCAGGCACAGTAGCTCAGGCCTGTAATCCTAACACTTTGGTAGGCTGAGGCATGAGCATCGCTTGAGGCCAGGAGCTTGAGACCCACCTGGGCAATATAACGAGATCCTGTCTCTAAAAAGTTTAAAAATTAGCTGGACTTGGTGATACATGCCAGTAGTCTGAGCTATCTAGGTGGCTGCCGCAGAAGGATCACTTGATCCCAGAGTTTGAGGCTATAGTCAGCTATGATTAGGCCATTGCACTTCAGCCTGGGAGACAGAGTGAGACCCTGTCTCGGAAATAAAGTTTAAGGATTATAACTGAAATGAAATATTCCAAAACAACCTAGGAATTGTATATTCTTCTTTTTTTTGAGTTGGAGTCTCATTCTGTCACCCAGGCTGGAATGCAGTGGCACGCTCACGGCCACGGTACCCTCAACCTGCTGGGCTCAGGCAATCCTTTTACCTCAGCCTTCCAAGTAGCTGGGCTACAGGCATGCTCTACCATGCCCAACTAATTTTTTGATTTATTTTAGAGACAGGGTCTCACCAAGTTGCCCTGGCTCATCTCAAACCCCTGAGCTCAGGCAGTCTCGCCTCGGCATCCCAAGGTGCTGAGATTACAGGCTTGAGCCACTGTGCCCGACTATTATTCCTTTTTTGATGCAGGAAAAGGTTAATTTTGAAATAAAATTTTATTAATCCAAAAACATTTACCTGGTGCACTACCAGGGGGAGTTAGGGCCAGCTAGAAGTCTAGACTTCACCTGCATGCAGCCTACTTATGTAGCAAAACCTCACTTGTACCCCATAACTCTAAAATAAAATAAATTAAAAAAAATTTTTTTAATTTGGTTTCCATTGACTTCTAGTTGAATGACTTGAGTAAATTTTTAGAACTGATTTTCTTATTAGAACAATGAAGATGGTCAAATAAGATACTCAGTTTGTTCTATTCACTTTCCAAGGTTGTG
Source organism: Tarsius wallacei (assembly GCA_963574415.1). NCBI lineage: Eukaryota > Metazoa > Chordata > Mammalia > Primates > Tarsiidae > Tarsius > Tarsius wallacei. Next base: position 10,636 of record CAUYQG010136430.1, on the reverse strand, counting down.
AGTTCTAGTCATATAAGATATAAATCAGGTATGGTGCTAGGTAAGCAATTAAGTATACATAGAACCTCCCTTTAAAACACATACAGTGTGGTGGAGGAGAATGTCACTAAACCAGTCATTTTGTAAATAATTATTCAACATTCTATGAGCTAAGTATTAAGGAAAAAGAACAGGGAACTTAACATAGTCTTGGATTAGGGAACTTGACAGATGAGGAAACTGAAGCTTCCTTGTGGCTTAGTAATTTTATATATGGTCTCACTCTTAGTAAATGGCAGATTCATGTTATGAACCCAAGTTGACCTGAATCCAAAATCCTTGCTTTACTGTATACTGACCTCAGAGGCTTATCATGTTCCCAAACATACATGTCTTCCTTCTTGTTATTTCTCAGGGGGGCTTAGCTGATCTTCCTCTAGCTAATTGTGGGGCCAGTGATGATAATTTCTTTAAAGTAATAATGAGATTTTTCTGAAAGCAATACATTTCTTCCAGGTTATATTTCTTATATACTTTAGAATGCCATGGATTGTAGAAACTTCTTTGGAGGCAGGAATCTTGTGGATTCTGGACTGATATGAAGTTGCAGTGCTGTCTGTGGCCTCATTTAAAAATAGCCTCATGGTGTTCATGAGGTGCTTTAGTAATGCCAGCATTTCCATCAGCCTCCACTCCCTACCCCCAAGGCACTCAAGATAAACAAAGATCTGAGTAATAAACAGCATGCTTCTGCTGCAGCCTCAGCCTCCTCCCACAAGCCTCCCCTGTATAGAAATCCCAGAGCCACCAGTGATAATGCAGTCTATTGGGAGAAAGTCAACAAAAAGAGTTTCATTGCTTTAAAAGTTTGAAAACTACCATCATAGCTGATGTGATGTGCAGGGAAAATTTTTCTGAAATGAGAACTTTTTGATCCCTCACATCTGTTCCTCCCCTCCTCCTTCATTGACTCTAAAACAACTTTGTAAGTTGAAGAGGGATTTTTTGTTGTTAAAGTCTTTGGAGATAGTGTAGACTGGTACTCTGAAGCCTGGTACTTGAAATCTGAAAGAAAATCTATACTTTCATATTTCTAGGTCATTTTATGATAAAGAGAAGTCAGTGAATTTAGACTAAATGTAACTGTTTTATGTAATGAGACATTTACTGCAAATACTTAGTTTAATTTTGTGTTGTTGTCGGAGTTTATGAAGTAACTGGTTAATTTTCATTTTTGAATCTTTGTATTTTTTTTTATTTTTTTTTTAGAGTCAATGTCTTGCTCTGTTATCCAGGCTGGAGTGCAGCCTTGAACTCCTGGGGTCAGCCTCCTGAGTAGCTAGGATTCCAGGCGTGTGCCATCATGTATGGCTAATTCTTTTTAAAAAAGTTTTATAGTGACAGACTTGCTGTGTTGCCCAGGCTAGTCTTGAACTCTTGTCCTTAAGAGATCCTCTCGCCTCAGCCTCCCAAAGTGCTAGGATGACAGGGCTGACCCACCACTCCTGGCTGTATTATTTTCTGTTCAATCTGTAGCCCTCTTAAAGGCACTGCGTACACTTGAGGGACTATTTCAAGCCTTGTTCCATGTTAGCTATGGAACAGGTTGTGTCTTCCTAGGAATTTGTGAAGTTTATTGTAAAGTAATTTATAGTGCTAGGTAGCTGGAGGTTGATGCTTTATTCTGATGGTTGTACATTTTAAAATTTTCACATTTTCAGAGGATTTCACTTGGTGGAACCTGATTTACTTGAATGTGAGGTAATACATTGATTCCCTCTACCACCCTTCTTTGTCCTCAGTTTTATGTGAAATAGTAGCTGAAATACATTTTTGTATTAAAAATTTGAATGTCTCTCTGTTTTAAGGCAACCAGAGAAACACATCTGAGGGGCTCCTGCTAGAATACTTTGTCGTTATGGGTCTACTGTTCTTTCCTTTTCAAGTTGCCTAAACACAGCTGAGTTCGTAAGAGGAGCAAAGAAAACATGACAGTGCTGCCAAGTAGACAGGAAGCCGTAGTGGACCTAGCGAGCAGGGGAGGTTGAGCACACCCTCCGTCCAATCAGCTGTGAGTGCTGTTGCTATGTGCGCCCGTACTCTGCTGCCTTTGTGAAAACCTCACTCGAGCAGAGCGGAATCAGCACCCAACGCTGAACATTTGTTTTAACCGCTGCAGACATCTGGATCCCTCAGCTACTGACAGTATAGCTATTGACAGCCAGAAGGCAACTTCTTTTACTCAAGGATTCCAGTATGGTTTTCAGTGGAAACAAAGGGCTTCACAGAGAAGGTGTGTAATGAAGTGTTTTTAACGGCTTTATTTTTAAGCTTCCAGTTTTCTGTAGCTGTTTACCAGTTGTACTTGCTTCACATGGATTTTTAATTAATAGGTCTAGGAAAATGATCTCACTTTGAAAAACATTGAACTTGGGGAATTTTCTTTAGCTTCATGTAGCCTATTTTCTTTGAACAGCATTGCTTAAAAGATTATTAAAATGCTGATTTGAACAATGAGTAGGAAGAAAGAAACCAAATTACAATGTGCTCACTTTAATAGGGAAAAAAAAAATGTGATAGAAATGAGAATTTGGGGAAGGGAATGTGAGTTAGCCAGAAGCAGTAACCCTATGCGGGGGCAGGAGGTATTTTTAAAATAAATGCTGTTAAGGAAAATGTATTTAAAATGCCTATTTTTAATTGAATTCATTGTTTCTGAATTTGACAAAGATTGACAGAATTTAGCTAAGTGCGATTTTTGACATAGCTTAAGAAATTGGTATGGTATCTTTTTATAAAGCATCTCTGAAGACATTACCTCAAATTGTGCAGTTTCTTATTTGATCCCTTGACTAGTTATCTGTAATTCCAGTAAAGGATAGTAATATAATTCAACTAGTTCAGTGTAATGTTCTATTAATTGTCCACATTGAATAAAGGGTTTTGAAGATAACATACCACAAATGGTTAAGGTGGGATTTTAAAATTAAAGTATGCTTCCTAAATGTAAAATCCTGTATTTGACTTAGTTAGTACTGCAGATATAGTCAAATTTTTTTAAACTATAGTAATTCAATATTTGTGGTAATTGAACAGAATGGTTACCATTTGTTTATATAGAATCTGGAAAAACTGGTCTGTCCAACAGATTATAGGAAAGTTTTAAAGTATTTGAGATAAACAAAAGGGTTTTTTTTTTTTGGTATCTTTCTTAAATACTGTGAAATTAGAGTTTACATATTTGATTTAGCTAATGATCCTTTTAAATTAATTAAAGCAGAGCAAACTAATCAGCATATTGTTCATTTTATGAAAAATTCATGTTGAGCTAATAACCGGTTTTTCTTTTGCTTTTTTAGTTTCACATGGTTGTCTTAAGTGGCTTCTTTTAATTCACTCAGTGATTTATGTCTGATGAGTAAAGTTCATATAAGTTGAAAGTTAATATTAGAACTTTCTTTGTCGTCTCTACAAATGATATGTTTTGGAAGAGGATTGGTTTTGTTGTACTTTCAAAAAGTACCTGTCAATAGAAAGTCTTAGCAATTAGTATTAGCATTTTTGGTGAGAGATTTCTTTTAAAAACAAAATATATCCCATGCTATTATGCTCTAAACAATTCTTTGTATATATTTGTATTAGGTTAAAAAGACATCAGATACTAGGTGCAAAGGTGGAAGGACCATGAAATTGGTCAGAAAGTTGAGTGTACTGCTGTGTCACACAAAAGCTTTGCTGTTGTGTTTAGGAGGAATATTATTGGCAGAATCCCAGACTTTATTCCTGGGTTAAGCACCTAAAGATGTTTTATATACTGGAGCATCTGAAAGTTCCTGTTCAGTTTCAGAACCTCAGGATAATTAAGGTTTATAATCTGGTCAATAGTAATATTGTTAGCATATTTCAACTCTGAGTTTGTCTATTTCATCATATAATTTTTATTGTCTTTTTCTATGTCAAATCTTTAAATTGGCTATACTTTTTTGTACTTGTGGAAAAATAACTTCAATTCTCAAAAACTGATTTTTTTTTGTCTTGATCTCTTGATAGGGAATAGCAAATAGAAGTGCTAGTATTTCTAAATGCAGTGATTGCTATAACTGATTTTAAGTAAAATAGGATAATTTGGTTTTATTTTAGAATCATCAGGCAATAGTATATAAATGCTATTTCATTTACAATTCTTTTAAAAATTTTGTAATTTAAAACCTCGGGTTGAGAAGGGGTAACAATCTGAGTTTTTATCTTTAAGTCTTCTAGGAAATCTTTTTTAAATGGTCCTACTTCAGATATTATCACGAATGTTTGATTTTTTATATGTATGCCTGAAATGCTATATAAAAAGATGTTTCTTTCTCTTTTTTTTTTTGTTTTTGTGTGTGTGTTTTGTTTTTTGTTTTTTTTTGGAGTTGGAGTCTCACTCCGTAGCCCAGGTTGGAATGTAGTGGCACGCTCATGGCCACCCCAGCGTCGACCTGCTGGGCTCAGGCAGTCCTTCTGCCACAACCTTCTAAGTAGCCAGAACTACAGGTGCACGCTACCACGCCTGGTTATTTTTTGATTTATTGTAGAGATGAGGTCTTGCCAAGTTGCCCAGTCTGGTCTCGAACTCATGGGCTCAGGCAATCCTCTTACCTTAGCCTCCCAAAGTGCTGGGATTACAGGCTTGGGCCACCGTGCTCGGCTGACACGATGTTTGACTCCCCTACAGAAATAACATTACTTGTTCATGGTTTGAATCCAAGAAAGATTTGCTTTTCATAATCAACTGGACAAGGAAGTTTGGTCTTTACAACTTTTTTTTTTTTTTTTCAGTCGGAGTCTCACTCTTTTGCCCAAGCTGGAGTGCAATAGCACACTGCTCACGGCTACCGCAGCCTCCACCTGGTGGGCTCAGGTGATCCTTCTGCCTCATCCTTCCAAGTAGTTGGAACTATAGGCACATGCCACCATGTCCAGCTAATTTTTTGATTTATTGTAGAGATGAGGTCTCACCGAGTTGCCCGGTCTGTGAACTCAGGCAATTAATCTTCTTGCCTTGGCCTCCCAAAGTATTGGGATTACAGACTTGAGCCACCAGGCCAGGACAGGTCTTGACAACTTTTTATCAGGCATTTTCTTATTTATTTGTTTGTTTGTTTGTTTGTTGAGTAGGAGTCTCACTCTGTTGCCCAGGCTGGAGTTCAGTGGCATACTCAAGGCCACCCAGGCTCAATCTGCTGGACTCAGATGATCCTTCTGCCTCAGGCTTCCAAGTAGCTGGAACCATAGGTGTACACCACCCACTTGGCTAATTTTTTTGATTTATTGTAGAGACAAGGTCTTGCCAGGTTTCCCAGGCTGGTCTCAAATCCCTGGACTCGGGCAACTCTTTAGCCTCTGCCTCCAAAAGTGCTGGGATTACAGGTAGGAGCCACCAGCATTTTCACATATCAACAGTGCTATTGCATAAACTGTATTGCTTTTGCAAGCATATAGTAAATCTTTTTTTTTTTTCATCTTCAGATGTCACTGTATCAAAATCAAAGATCTACTTTGTTTGTGTTTGTTGTTTGTTTGTTTGTTTGTTTTTTTGAGACTCTATCACCCAGGCTGGAATGCAGTGACATAATTCGGCTCACTGCAGCCTTGTCCACCTCCACCAAAGTGATTCTCCTATCTTAGTCTCCTGAGAGTTAGGGTTACAGGTGTGTGCCACCATGCCCTGCTAATTTTTGTATTTTTTTGTAGAGACGAAGTGTCACTTTGTTGCCCAGGCTGGTCTCAAACTCCTGGACTCAAGTGATCCTCTTGCATCAGCCTCCCAAAGTGCTGGAATTACAGGCATGAGCCACTGTGCCCATTTTTAAAATAATAAAAGACCTAAGGTTTTAAAATATTATTGTTTGCAGTATTTCTTGAATCAGTTATATAATCCTTTGTTATAAAGCCCAGTTATAAAAGTGGCAGCATGAGGACTACTACTTGATAAACTGGAATTATCTTATTATTTCTTCACTAGTCTCCTCAATTTTACTCATTCAGAGACTTCTGAACATCAAAGGAGAAGGTTATAAGCACAGGGACAGTAAAATTATAAATTACAGGAAATAGACAAGATAGTATATAAAAAATAATCAGGTCCTAAGGCTTATACATAGTTGGGCCTCAGATTCAATAATTTATTATATATTTTTAAATTTCTAGAAGAGGAGAATTGCAATATTCCCAACACAAAGAAAAGATAATTATTTGAGGTGAGGGATATTCCAATAATCCTGATTTGATCACTACCCTTTGTATACATATATCAAAATATCACCTGAACCCCCAAAATATGTATAACTGTGATATTATCAATAAAAAGGAAAAATCGATTTTGGGTAGCTTGCCTCTGTGATTTATTATTTAGCTATATGATATTGGGCATGATTTCACCTTTCTGGGCCTTAGTTTCTCTATCAGTACCATGAGATTTTAGGGTGATTGTGGGGTTTAACTGAAAGAATATGAAAACTACTTAGATTAGTGACCCACTATTAACACTCAATAAAACGTGAGATGTTATTATAATAAACTTCCCTTTTCTTTAAAATTCTACATTTAAAAATGTGAAAATGTTGAGTTTTCTCAGTATTTTGAGATTTTAAGTATGGTTTTTTAGGCTTTTCTCCTGAGGTATCCTTCTAATTTTTTCAGTTATCTAATACTTCATGATCTGGAAGGCCATGGGTATACGGGGATTGGGGCAGAAAGAGAAGGCAGGGCTGATGGGGAAGTACATTACTAAATATCTGAGGAAAGATAATAGTCAATAATAGTAAGAAAATAAAGAACATTGACGGGGCGCAGTGGTACACGCCTGTAATCCCAGCACTCTGGGAGGCCGAGGGAGTGGATTGCCTGAGGCAAGGTTCAAGACCAGCCTGGGCAACTTGACAAGACCTTGTCTCTACAATAAATTAAAAAAAAAAAAAATAGCCAGGCATGATGGCATTCACCTATAGTTCCCGCTACTTGGAAGACTGAGGTGGAAGGATCGATCATCTGAGCCCAGCACGTCAAGGCTGCGGTGGCCGTGAGCATGTCACTGCCCTTCAGCCTAAGCAACAGTGAGACTCTGACTCAAAAAAATGAAAAGAAAGAACTTGTAAAATGGCAAGAGAGATAGAAAATGCAAAATAAAAATGTGTTCTGCTTGATTATAGTGTTTGATAATATATATTCACATAGCTTCATTTTTTTTTGAGTGTGTATACTCACATGGGTGCCAACCACCCCATCCCCCTGCACATGCTGAGCTGCTTGACAAGAGTTACTAAATTCCTTAGTAATTTGTTACTGGGAAGTAACTTGTTTCTGATTTTTCTTTTGATTTCCTTAGCTAGGATTGGGCTAAAGTTGACCTTGTAATTACTACCTTAAAGAAAAGGGACAAGCTAGCTGCCTGGGAGCAAGAAATTAGCTATCATCACCAAAATGATGAGTATAACTGTCTTGAAATATAGAAACTTCTAAAACCAAAAAAAATTATATATATTTATATATATATTTATAAATTTCCAGAATAAAAATCTGGTGGCGTAGCTCTAAATTTTGGAAACGTGACTTCAAAGCCAAAATGTTCAGTACTACTCTTTTATTTGCCATTTTTATAAGTATACACAATTTCATATTTCTTTCAACTGACCACAGTATTTTCATTGCTTTGAGTTGACATGATTTTATGTATTTTGGGGAAGATGTTTAATCTGGGTTCCATTCTGGTTTTCATATTTTTATCAAGGGCTTAAGATTTTGTGGCTTCTATATAAACTTACTATTTAGCCCTCCAATTTGCTGAAAGTACAGGTTAGCTTATTCAGAGTTAGAGAACAAGCAAATGTAAAAAAAAGAAAGACAATCATCTGTTCTTTTTCATTTTATTACTGTCAGTGAGTCCAGTAGTGTTGTTCAAGTAGCTTCTGCATTGGGCCCAGGGACTACTTTGTAAGTGACAAAAGGGGAAGAGAACTCTTTTTGAAATAAGTATCCTTACTGTGTTGCATTGGTGTATTTGTTTTGAGAAACGCATACTTTAAATCATTTGTCTCAAAAAATATTCAAGTAGCAAAAGAAAGGTTGCTCTATGTCTGTGTCTCCTACTGATCCTCTGGAGACTGCCCAGTGCTATCAATTGCTATCATCCCTCTTGCTAAGGGGGAGGATAATGCATCTGTGTTTATTATACCCGCATAATTTTGTGGAAAATACCCAAGAGGTTAATAAAATATCTTAGGTTAAGAAATTTTGTTAAAATTTGGTTTTAGTCAGAATGTAAAATCATTAATATTCAAAAATTGAGGCTTAAAACAGACTAGATAAGGATTTCAGGATATGTTTGCAAGCAACGTGTTAATACTGCAGGTGGGACACTTTTTAGCTTCAAAGGCGATAATAAAATGTTCCAAAGTGCAAGTTTCTCAACTCTTAATTTAAAAACTGTCTTTCATCCACTTTGTATTTCTCCACAAGTTTTAGATTTCACACTAATACACACTCAGTGGAAAATAGGAATGTTTGGAGTACTTAGAAGGTGGGGGTCATTCATACAGTAAGGGAAAGGAGGTTGAAATGACAGTGTATTTTTGGGGACCAGCCTGTGTTGTAACCATATTCCCATGAGGTAAAAATGTAAGACTAAATTAGGTAAGACTTAAGGATAATTTTGGAAAGTTCTGTGCCCATTATCTGGGATTAATAAAGCTGTAGCAAAACAAAACAGCACTAGACTAGTAGTAGGTTGTTGTCTTTTTAGCACAATATTCTTCTGACTGTATAGGTAAATCTAGACTTTGTGGTTTTGAGAGAGAACTTTGTTTCCCTGTGGCAGTGTTTTCTCAGATGTTTGTCTGTGAGTTCTTTCTGCATGGGGTGTGGAGTGATAATACTGTATAATCAGGAATAGTCCCACAAGGAACAATGAAAACAGTATTTCTTAACTTGAGGATTTTTGGGTCCTAAAACTGTGATGAATTTGGTCTGATGATTTACACAGAGCACAGAGAAATGAAATTAAATAAGATTAATGAAGGTAAGAAGGAAATAAAGAAAATTTGTGTCCTTCTAACTTTGTGCCCATGCATCTGTGCTAAAAACCTGAACTTTAAGGAGGCAAAACAAAAGAACACAAGTAAATTATATTTTCTCAGTAACACTGACTAGATCTATAATTTTTTTGTTTGTTTGTTTGTTTTGTTTTGTTTTGTTTTTGAGTTGGAATCTCACTCTGTCATCCGGGCTGTGGTGTGGTGACACACTTATGGTCACCCCATCATCCATAAATGGGCTCCGGCGAGGCTCCGGCGATCCTTTCACCTCAGCCTTCCAAGTAGCTGGAACTACAGGCCAAGCTATCATGCCCAGCTAATTTTTTTGTTGTTGTTATTTTTTTTTTTTTTTTAAATTGTAGAGACAAGGTCTTGCCAAGTTGCCCTGACTGGTCTCAAACCTGCAGGCTCAGGCAATCCACTCACCTCAGCCTCCCAAAGTGCTAGGATTACAGGCTGAGCCACTGAGCACAGCCCTAATTCTTATATTTTAAGTATCATGTTCTTTGGGAGCTTTCCTGATGTCCAAGGTTGTGCTCGCATAGAACCTTGGTCTGTTCCTATTTCATTTGTCATATTATCATGAATTAGACTTACCTGTGGTCTCTCCGTGAGACTCTCCGCTACTTGAACAAGTGACAATAACTTATTCTTCCATTGCCCCTAGAGAAGAGCTAAATTTCACTGACAGCTTTTGACCCATAGATATAAAATACCTCTCTTTTTCCATTCTTCCCTGCTAGCCATTCTTTCAAGTTACTTAGAATTTAGTTTTCTTTATAGAGCTTGAGTTTCACCAACTCTTCACATAAGCAGTCAGTGGGCTGCCATGATGCATTAGATCCATAATCCCCTAAAAGACTGTTGAAACCTAGAAATCCTAATCATCAGTATGGAAATTTGAACTCAGAATGCTCTTGTTTGTTTGTTTGTTTTTTAGAGTCAGAGTCTCAGTCTGTTGCCCAGACTGGAGTGCAGTGGCACAATCATGGCCACCATAGCCTCGACATGTGGAACTCAGGCAATCCTTCCATTTCAGACTTCCAGGTAGCTGGGACTATGGGCAAAAACCACCACAACTGGCCAATTTTTAAATTTATTGTAGAAATGAGGTTTTCCTATGTTGCCCAGGCAATCCTCTCGCCTCTGCCTCCCAAAGTGCTGGGATTACAGGTGTGAGTTACTATGCCCAGCCTATTTTTCATTTTTGAAATTTTAAATGTTTTTGCCCTTGGGGTCAAGATTTAGTAAGTAATTGCCTATTACAGTCTATTTTATTATTTATTTGTTTATTTATTTACTTATTTTTGAGTCAGAGCCTCTCTGTCCCAGGCTGGAGTGCAGTGGCACCATCATGGTTTACCTCAGCCTCCTTAATAGCTGGGATTATAGGCATTGGCCGCCACACCTGGCTGATTTTTTTTTTTTTTTTTTTTTTTTTTTTTATATATGAGGTCAAACCAATTTTTTCAATTTTGTAAAAAAAAAATATAAAAAATTAAATTAAATTAAATTAAAATTCTTTCCTACTACATATCTTCTGCTGAAGTAGCCAGGAGGTGGGAATGATATAGGCGATAGTAGTAGCC
>CAUYQG010136426.1:0-12112 GCA_963574415.1 Tarsius wallacei | reverse complement strand
TGGCTCAGCCTGTAATCCCGTGCTTTGGGAGGCTGAGGTGAGTGGATTGCCTGAGCCCGCGGGTTCGAGACCCGCCTGGGCAACTTGGCGAGACCTCATCTCTACAATAAATCAAAAAATTAGCCGGGCATGGTAGCGCGCCTGTAGTTCCAGCTACTCGGCAGGCTGAGGCAGAAGGATCGCTGGAGCCCAGCAGGTCGAGGCTGCAGTGGCCGGGAGCAGCCACTGCACTCCAGTCTGGGCGACAGAGTGAGACTCCAACTCAAAATAAATAAATAAATAAATAAATAAATAAATAAATAAAGTGTACATACAATTCAATGATTTTTTTTAGTATATTCACTGACTTGTGCAACCATTACTAGTCTGATTTTAGAATATTTTTATCTCCCCTAAAAGAAACCTGTACCTTCTAGCTGTCACTTCCCAATCTCTCCTCCCCCAACACCTGGCAAACACTAACCTATTTTCTCTTGCCTATTTTGGATATTTCACATACATGGAATCATACAATATTTGTCCTTTTGTGTCTGGCATCTTTCACTTAGCATAATGTTTTCAAAGTTCATCTATGTTGTAGTGTTTCATTGCTCTTTATGAATATCTCACATTTTATTTATCCAGTCATCATTTGATGAATGTTAGGGGTTGAATTGTGTCTCCCTCCCCCACGAAAAAGATATGTTGAAGTCTTAACCTCAGAATATGAGCTTATTTGGAAAATAGATTGTTGCAGATATAATTAGATGAGACGAGCTCATGCTGGAGTAGAGTGGACTCTTAATCTAATATGAGTAATATCCTTATAAGAAGAGGAGAAGAGACACAGAAACAGACAGGGAAAATGCCATGTGACAACAGAGGCAGAGATTGGAGTTATGCAGTTGCAGGCCACAGAACTTCAAGGCTTGCCAGTCACCACCAGAAGTTGGGAGAATTCTCCCCAGAACCTTCAGAGGGAGCACGGCCATGCCACCCTTTGATTTCAGATGTAAAACCTTCAGAACTGTGAGAGAATAAACCTCTGTGTTTTAAGACACTCAGTTTGTGGAATTTTGTTATGGCAGCCCTAGGAACTCATACAATGGGTGTTTGGGTTGCTTCTCCTGGAAATTCGGTTTTAATCTTGTATCCCTAGTATGTGTGAAATCATGCTTTCGGCCCACTCAAGATCATTGTGTCAGTTAATCCACATAGCAAACTTGTGAGGCAGGTTTAACCCATCCTTTTTTCAATAAACAAATCAAGACCTAGAGAAGATAGTAAGGGGCCAAGCCAGGATTTAAACCCAGGTCTTCTGCTTCTAGGTTCAGTGCTCAACAAACCGGAATGCCAAGTAAGTAACCTACAGTAGGAGGGACAGATGGGTAAGAGAGTATATATTTCCTTGAGCAGGATATCATAGCAGTGGCAATAGCTAGCCTTTATTGAGTATTACTAAGTGCCAGGCACTGTGCTAAGCACTTTTTCATGTGGCAAACACTACTAGCTACCTATGTAATATCCCCTTCTTCTTACTAAAAGAAACCCAAGCTACTGAGGGTTGCAATGATACCAGCTGAAAATTGCATTTCCTTTATTGTAACCAGGAGTGATCAAGTGTCATAGTTTTAGGCAAAAAAAATCTATGTGGAAATTGCTATGGATTTTCTGTGTGGCAGAGCTGTATCCCCTAAAGATTCACGTGCTCCTTCCATGGCATAGAGAAGTTGCTAGAAATAATTGCCCTTGAATGGGACTATATTTTCTGGCTCCCCTTGCATCTATGCAGACCCATGTGACTGAAGTCTGGCCAATAAAATGTGGGTGAAAATATAATATCCTAGTTCTAGAATTGATCCATAAGCTTTCCTACACAGTTCCCCATGCTCTCTTTCTTCCTCCATCTGCTGGCAGGATGTTCATGCCTAGTATGACCCTGCAAGCCATATATTCTAAACTGGTTCCTGCAGGACTTCCCTGAGCAGAGCCACATCCCTTCCTCTCCCCATAACCCCCATTCCTTGCTATTAGTTGGCGTTGGCAAGAGTGAGCAAAAAACTTCTATTGTGTTAATCCACTGATGAGTTCTGTGGCCTGCAACTGTATAACTCCAATCTCTGCCTCTGTTGTCACATGGCATTTTCCCTGTGTGTTTCCGTGTCTCTTCTCCTCTTCTTATAAGGGCACTAGTCATTTTGGATTCATCTAAAGTTCTGTTAGATTGTATTGCCTGACAATAAGCTGATATTCCTTTTTATCAAGGCAACCCACTCTCATTACAGCACTTAGTTACTCTGACTTAAACATCTGGGAAAGCTTTTGCTTTCTTGGTTTAGTCACCACCTCTCCTTCCTCTTCCTTGTCAGGAATATGGATATGATGGCTGGGGCTGCAGCAGCTACATTGAGATCATGAGGGAAAGGTCATGGGAACTGCAAAGACCTCAGCTCTGAAATCTATGAGCCTCTTAACCAAAGCCAGTGACCACCTACCTCTGGACTTCTTGGTGAGTGAGAAACAATCATCCCTAGTCTGTGGAAGCTACCATTTAGTCAGGGATTCTGTTGCTTAACGTCAAGCACCACCCCTAACTGATATACTCCATTGTTTCAAGTAAACCTCACCCAACTCCTCATAGGCAAACACTATTAACATGTCTATTTTATGATTAGAAATTAAATATTTTGTTGACTATCATATAGCTAATTCAGAGGCAGAATCCAGAATATTAACCAAAACATCATATTGGCTTTTTCTATCTTGGTTTTCCCCTAAAAAATGTGTATTATTTTATCTTGCATGACAGACATCATTACATAAAAACCTAAAGTCCTAAACCCAAATTCGACCACTTACTTTTTAATTCAAATATATTGATGGCTCTGTTTTTATAGATTCAAGAACCAATGTGGGAAGAGAATGTTTCATGAACTGAGCATAAGGACAGAGACACAGGCTGCTACATCAAGGCAACGTTTCATCAGAAATACATCATCACTGAACTCTTCACATTAGCAGTAAAGTAAGATTGATCCTAACAAAGAAATTTCTTGGTGGCGGAGTCATTTGGTTTAAAAAAATGACTCAAAGGCAACAATTTAAAATAATCCATCAAGCTTTCATGTTTAATATATAACTTATTCTTTTCTTAATCCAATTATCCTCTTAGAAATAATGTATCATACTTTAAGGCTTTAAATACACTTACTCTTTCCTTGATTTGATTCTCCTCTTTCAGTGACATGAAAGTACTTATCTTCCTCCTCTCCTCCCATAGGGTGCCAGTTCAACACTTGGCAACCTCCAGGAATTAAAGAATCAGCTCAAAGCCTGGGGTCCTCTGGATGTAAACTGGTTGTGAGGGGTAAACAGAAAAGACATCCAGGAGGGTGGGAGGATGAACATACCCCAGGAAATAGCTTGATTCCCCTGATTGATATATTTGGGGTGTCTATCTAGACAAAAAGTCAGTAATTAGCCCTGTCACCAGGAATTGTCCCTCCAAACTCCTTCATCCTCACCCCCATTTTTCAAGGTGATATCCCTTGGAGAGGGTGTTTGTACATGTATTCCCACCTTGTTGGCTACAAAAAATTGTCAGAGTTGAGCACTTGACCCAGACTAGGGCAACCAGAGTCTCTTTCTCAGGAAATCTGGAAGTTTAAGTCTACAAGATTCAAGCTCCATCTGGGTTTTAGGACAGCAGAGATGTAAAGGCTCGAACACTGTGAATAGCAAGTGTTCAGAAAGCTGATCTGCAGAGAAAGAAGAAATAATTGTGCAGAGAAATTCAGGGGGGGGGACTGGGGGAGGGGGGGGGAGAGAGAGAGAGAGAGAGAGAGATTCCCCAGCTTCCCAACAATTTGAGTTTGATTCTAGTTTCTTTCTAAGTCTCCAGTGTGTAGGTTCCATAAAGCCAGCAGCCTTATACTGAATTCTTGTTTTTGGTGAAGTTGGCTGAAGTTGGTTTCTGTACTTGTAACCAGGGCCCTAATAAATGCATGTTAGGAGAATGGCTTGAGCGATAAACATGGTTACAATAGCTAATGGACGTGTAGGACCATGTTAAGTAAAAGCTGACATTCCTTTTTATCAAAAGCTGCAATCAACCCTTAATCATTCAGAGAGGGGTTGCCTCAGAAATGTATTACCCAGTCCATTTCTTCTGTTCCTCTTCCCAGTCATTCATTCATTGATTCAACAAATATTTGATGTGTTTCTATGCTGGGCCAGGTATGTTATTAGGGTCTTGGGGACACAACAGGGAATAAGAGAAAGTCCTTTTCCCCACTGAGCTTCAATTTCAGTGGGGGAGAGAGAAAACAAACAAATAAACAGGCTGCTTCAATAATTACTAGAAAGGAAATAAATAGGATGCTATAATAGAGAAAAAATAGTCAGAGAAAGCCTCTTTGAAGAGTGACACAGAAGAGGAAGCCAGTCATGCAAGACAGCAGAGGAAATGCCCTGAGCAGGGCAGAACCCATCATGCTCCAGGAATAGGCAGAAAACAAGTGGGACTAGAGCCTACTGAGGGAGAGGAGTGGGAGAGAAGGGCGTGAGCCATGGTTCAGACTCAAGCAACAGCTGCTGGATCTTGGAGGGCTTTGTAGGCCAAGGTGATGGTGAGACAGGGCCATACTACACTGGCTGGAGTACAGTGGCGTGATCATAGCTCACTGCAGCCTTGTAGGCCAAGGTGAGGAGTTTGGATTTTACTCGAAGTGAGAAGTTATTGAAAGGCTTTCAGCAGAAAAGTGGTTTATAAACCATCATATAGAGAGATTACTCTGGCTGCTGGATGTGGAATGGCTTGAATGGGGAGAGAGCAGATGGTGTGAGAGACTAATGTGGTCAGGAGGCAATTGCAGTATCAAGGTGGGAGGCCATAAGAGCTTGGAACAGGCAAGTGACCGTGGGAGTGGCAAGAAGTGGGTGAATGCGAGCTATGTTTAGAGAGAGAGAACTGATTGACTGTCAGGGGAAGGAAAGGGATCAGATGTGAGGGATGAGAGAAAGAAAGAATCAAAGATGCGTCCAAGCTATTGGCTCAATAAGAGGGTAGACTTGGAGACAATTTCCTGAAATGGAGGATGCTGGACAAAGATCAATCTGGCAAACTGGAATATTAAGAGTTCCTCGTAGGGCTCACATTTTGGTGATTTGTCCCCACTGTAGGTTGAGGAGAGAAAGGGGATAACTCAAATAGGGTATGATGTATGTGTTCTATTTTATTTTTAAAATTTTTATATTTATTTTGTTTCAAACAGGTTTCTCTCTCTCTCTCTCTCTCTCTCTCTCTCTCTCTCTCTCTCTCTAAACAGGTTCTCACTCTGTTGCCCAGGTTCAAGTGATCCTCCCACCTAAGTCTCCCAACTATAGGCATGTGCCACCATGCCCAGCTAACTTTTTAAATTTTTTCGTAGAGACAGAGTCTTGCTATGTTGTCCAGGTTGGTCTGGAACTCCTGGCCTAAAATGTATTCAGGGCAGTTTGAACTGGTCTGGGAGGGTTTTGAGCTCTAAAAGATGGTATGGGCTAAAGATTAGATTTGCGTCTCCTTGGGTAGAGAGAGAAAGAGATGGGAAGCGAGTATGCAAAAGTGAGTGTGAGGCTTGCTAAAGATTATTTGTCATGGTTTAATTACCTCTGAAAGAAGAAGAACAAATTTTACTTAAAAGGCAGGCAATTAGAAAGTGAGTTGACTTACTGAAATGTATATACCCTATACACAACATATTGGTTGTGATTTTCAAAAAGCAGTGGTTCTAATCCTGGCTGCACATTAAAATCTCTTGAGAACACTTTAAAAAAACACAACTACCCAGACTTCACTCCAGACCGATAAGTTGAAATCTTTGGGAATGGGGTCCAGTTATCAGTATTTTTTCAAAGGTCTCCTCAGATTATTCCAATTTATAGCTATGGTGTGTGAAAATCATTGGTACAAAGCAATTTAAACAGCTCATATCATTTAAAAATGGCCATATTGGTAAGCTGTTAGCCTTCAAGCAATGATTTTAAATTAAGCAATACCTTGAACCAAGGAAAGGTACAATTTGATTTGATTTTCCTGAGTGATTTTTCATACCACAAGGTGTTAAATGTGTCTGCCACTCAATGCCAGTTTTTCATAAGGAAATCTTTCTAAAACAAAACTCACCAGCCAATTTATGTCCAAACTACCCAGCTGGTCGATGACTTAATGTATTACTTTCGGCAGATTGATTCTACCAAAGATGGAACCATCACTGACCATGAAATATGTACTTGCTTTTCTCACCACTGTGTCAAATGGCAGCTCTTGGTCTGTCTCAGTTCGGAACACCCAGGGGCATGCAAAGCCAGCTGTTTTCATGGTGGAGTGTTTCACACATCTTGGGTTAGGTCAGAACCACATTAATGGAAACCCTGCCGCTGCTGAACTATGAAATTTTCTGATTAAGGAAATGAGAGGAAATAAATCATTAACAAGCACCTACACACAGCACATCAACTTGGGGAGGTTTTTTTCCCCTTCTTCTTTCTTCAGTAGAATTAAAAACAGAAGATTCTGCTGTTACAACTCCCTGAAACAAAATGACAGGACCAAAGATGAACACCTAACAGCTGTTTTGGAACTGACTCTGGGAATAAACAAAAAGCTGCCTATGGTTTCGCTACAGTTAAAAAGCACAGCCTCTCTGTGATTCATACACAGTCTATAGCATGCAAGCCGAGCCAAAGAAATGATGCCAAGAAAAGACAATGGCAAGAGGGAAGTTGAATCATCATGACGGTTGCAATTATAACTAAATGTAAACTTGAGAAGAGGATTGCTTCACTCTGTAAGAAGGCCAAGGTTTTGGGAGATGTCTTACAGCAAGTGGACCAAAGACTATTGTTAAATTTCTCTCCCTACTCAAAGAACTTTAACCTATTATTAATATTGACAAAATAGAGAAAGAAAATAATATTATTTTGATAGCTGGTATGAAAACGCTCCTTAGAAGGCTTCAATTCTCCTCTTTCTCTTTTTTGCCTTCCTGCCTTAAATTTTTTTTTAAAAAGCCTGTTTAGAGTAGAAGCTGAAATGGCAGGGGGCCTAAGTATGAGCAGAACTGCTTGGCATGAAACAAGGAAAGAAATTTGTATTTTGAACCAGAGAGGGAGAGGAAAGAGAAAAGTAAAACGAGGAGAAAGTGGAGTGAGCAAGATGGCCACAGAATGTAGGGTATATACTATGTACCCCTCAAATCTTTAGTGAAAACCTGAACTCACAAAATGCTTGTGGTGGGGGGTGAGGGGTGGGGTTGGCGTTCTTGTGCAACTACTGGGAGAGGGTCTGACCTTTGGCAAGGGAAGGAATCAAGAACACATGCAAGAACAACAAATTAGGAACATGAAGTAGAGAGTCCAGAATTTGCAAAAATTGTAGGAAGGGCTGTGGATCCTCATCTTCTGTGACATGTGGGGTTTTGGCCAAGTTTACCTTAACCTCTGAGGGCCAGAATGGCTTCATCTGGGATCTATTTGCAAGGATTCGGGAGAAATTTTTCATTTAAGCTACACGGCTGTGAAGCCATGCAGTGTTTTTTCATTAAGTTCTGTGCACTGTATTTTGAGTCATACCTTGAATAATTATCACATTTCTATGGGGTATGTGAATCCCCAGTGCACACTTCCCAATTCTGACTGCATAGGTGCCAATGTAAGAGGTTAGACAATATTCATCATCTGGCCAACCACATCGATCTATCCACCCATTGACTCAGCAAGCATATTGAGCACTTTCTATGTTGAAGGCACTATATGAGGCACTTGAGGATAAACAAATATGGACAGGACAAAAACCTAGATGCTGACCTCAAGGCACTTAGTCTAATAATGACAATTGTAGTGAACTGAATTGTGTCCTGCCCTTCCCCCCAAAAAAGAGATTTGTCCAGGTCCTAACCCCCCCATACCTGTGAATGTGACCTTGTTTGGAAATATGACCTTTGCAGATGTAATTAAGTTAAGGATCTCAAGATGAGATCATTCTGGATCTAGGTTGGGCTGTAAATATTATGACAGTGTCCTTATAAGAGACAGAGAAGGAGAAGACAGAGAGAAAAGATGACCATGTGAAGATGGAGGTAGAAAGACTTACACAGCTGCAAGCCAAGGAATGCTGAGGGTTGCCAGCAGCCACCAGAAGCTAGGAGAAAAGCATGGAACCATATTCCCCTCAGAGTCTTCAGAGGGAGCCAGCTCTGCTGACACCTTGATTTTGGCCTCAAGAACTATGAGAGAATACATTTCTGTTGTTTTAAGCCACTTTGTTTGTGGTTATTTGTTATGGCAGCCCTAGGAAACCAATACGACAACTTGTACTGCAATGGCTAGTTTTCCAGGCAGGAAGGGGTAAATGCCTCAACAAAGGTATAACAAGGTGTTTGATAATTCAGGTAGGGAAGAACTGACTTAAAGTTGATGGGAGTACAGGATAGGAAGCAGTTCAGAGGTTTTATGGTGGTGGCAAGATTTGTGCCAGATCTTTGAGAATAAGTGTGATTTTGATATTTAGAGATGGTGGTGTAACAAATTGGTCACATGGTTTCAGTTAACTAACCCCACCCATACTGTACTTCAATAGAACATTGGGGTGGCTACCAAGGAAGCAGACAGCGACCTCTAGTGGAAACACTAAAACACTCCTTAACAATACTACCCACTCTGACGAAATAACTTTTTAACGGCATTATTGAGGTACAATTGATATAAAAAGAAATGCACATATTTAATATGTACAATTTGAAAAACTTGGACCCATGCAAACACTCACCATCACCAAAATCAAGGTAACATATACCCAACATCTCCCAAACTTTCCTTGTTTTGTGGTAAGAACACCTAAAATGAAGGCCAGGCGTGGCGGCTCACGTCTGTAATCCTAGCACTTTGGGAGACTGAAGCAAGAGGATTGCTTGAGTCTAGGAGTTTGAGACCAGCCTAGGCAACATAGTAAGACCTGAGCTCTACAAAAAAAAAAAAATCAAGAAATTAGCCAGCTTTGTGGTGTGTGCCTGGAGGCTGAGGCGGAAGGATCGCCTGAGCCCAGGAGGTTGAGGCTGCAGTGAAGCCGTGATCACGCCACTGCACTCCAGCCTGGGCGACAGAGTGAGACTCCAGCTCAAATAATTAAAAAAGTAAAATGAGATCAACCCTCTTAACAGATTTTTTATGTACACGAGACCAAATTGCTCACTATGCTGTACAGCAGATCTCTAGAACTTATTCATCTAGCAGAACGAAAACTTTATACTCATTGACCAGCAGCTCCCCATTTTCCCCACCCTGCCCCCAGTCCTGGGCAACCACTGTTGCATTCTCTGTTTCTATGAGTCTATTTGAGATAGCCCTGGCTCTGGCAGACACTGGGGCTCCTCACCCCCACCTCTGAACTGTATTTCTGAGTGTCTGGGTCCAGCGAGCTCTCATCTCTATTATTTACACTTTATTCCATACTAAGGTGTGGAGAAAGGCTGGACCAAGCAGAAATCCCAAGAACCTCTGTTACTCTGCCCTATACAGACTAGAGACCCGCCAAGCTTGGAGAGACCATGTTCTAGTCTTTACCCTGGGCCTCACCAGGTTTCTCCAAGGCAGAGGGCTCCTCCCCAGAAGATTCCTGCACATGGCCACCCTGAGAGGAGAGAGGGAGGGAACGTTGATCCCTCCACTCCCTCACAGAATGTTCCTTCACAACCTTCCATGAGGTAGAGAGTGAGTGAGGGACTCCACTGTGTCACTTTGCCCTGAAACGCTCACAGACCCTCACTAATACTGAGGGAAGAGGCTAACAGCAGAGGGCTAGAAAACCGCATGGTGCAAATTGTTTTACATTTAATACCTAACTTTATCCTCACAAACAATTCTACATGTTTAAAGTCTTATTTCTCCCAATTTTATAGTCAAGGAAATTGAAGTTCAGAGAGATTACACAGCTTTTCAAAGGTCATCCTACTGGTAAGAAATGGACTCAGACCAGGCGCAGTGGCTCACACCTGTAATCCCAGCACTTTGGGAGGCAGAGGCGAGAGGATTGCCTGAGTCCCGGGTTTTGAGACCAGTCTGGGCAACTTGGAGAGACCTCGTCTCTACAATAAATAAAAAAATTAGTCGGGTGTGGTAGTGCACACCTGTGGTTCCAGCTACTTGGAAGGCTGAGGCGGAAGGATCTTCTGAGCCCAGCAGGTCGAGGCTGCGGTAGCCGTGAGAGTGCCACTGTACTCCAGCCTGGGTGACAGAGTGAGACTTCTACTAAAAAAGAAAGAAAGAAAGAACGAAATGGACTCAGGTGAAACTGATTTTTGAAATCAAGATATAATTCACATACCATACAATTCACCCTTCCAAAGTGTACATACAATTCAGTGGTTTTTAGTATATTTACAAAGTTTTTGCAATCATCATCTCCATCTAATTCCAGAACATTTTCATCACCTTAAAAAGAAACTCTGTACTCATTAGCAATTATTCCCCATTCCCCACTCCACCCTGCCCCTAAATAGAATCACATGATATGGGGTCTTTTGTGTCTGACTTCTTTTACTTAGCGTAATGCTTCCAAGGGTTATCCATGTCGCAGCATGAATCAGCACCTCATTTTTTTATGACAGAATAATATTCCATTGTATGAATATACCACATTTTTAATCCATTCATCAGTTGATGAACATTCGGGCTGTTTCCATTGTCTGGTTATTATGAATAGTGCTGCTATGAACATTCATGTACAAGTTTTTGTGTGAGCATATGCTTTCGTTTTCTTTTATAATCAATATTTTTTATTATGATATTGTGGGGTACAGTTAAGGGTTAGGTATACAAATATGCTTCGTTCAGGCATCGTTGTTGATAAGAGGTGTCTCCCCGCCCCCAGACAGATATTGACTACCATTAATCCCATCTTCCTTCCCCTCACACCCCCATAGTTTCCCACCACTGTCAGTCATTTTCTTATGGTAATAAGTTGGATGTTCAAGGTTCACTATATGAGTGAGAACATGTGATACTCAGATCTTTGTTTCTGTGAGAGGTCACTCAGTATTATAGATTCTAGTTCCATCTAGGTTGCTGCGAAATTCATGATTTTGTTCTTTTTTATGGCTGTGTAGTATTCCATCATGTATATGTACCACATTGTTTTCATCCAGTCCACTTTTGATGGACAGCATGGTTGTTTCCAGATTCTTGCTATTGTGAACAATGCTGCGATAAACATATGTGTGCAGGTGTCTTTTTTATAGAGTGATTGGAGTTCTTCAGGCTATATTCCCAGTAGGGGGATTGCGGGGTCATATGGGAGGTCGATATTTAGAGCTTTTAGGAATCGCCATACTGTTTTCCACAGAGGTTGCACTAGTTTGCACTCCCACCAACAGTGTAGAAGTGTTCGCTTTTCGCTACACCCTATCCAGCAACTGTTATTTTTTGAGTTATTGATAATTGCCATTCTGACTGGAGTTAGGTGGTATCTCAGTGTGGTTTTGATTTGGATCTCCCTGATGATTAGTGAGGTTGAACATTTCTTCATGTGTCTGTTGGCTGCTCGGATGTCTTCCTTTGAGAAGTGTCTGTTCATATCTTTTGCCCATTTTATAATGGGATTGTTTGTTTTTCTCTTTTCAAAACGTTTGAGTTTCTTGTAGATCCAAGATGTTAAGCCTTTGTCAGACATGGAGTGGGCAAATACTTTTTCCCAGTCTGTAGGCTGTCTCCCTGCTCTCTTGATGGTTTCTTTGGCTTTGCAGAAGCTTGTCAGTTTAATGACGTCCCACTTGTCTATCTTATCTCTTATGGCCTGTGGGTTTCGGGTTTTGTTCAGGAATTGGATGCCAGTTTCAATTTCCATGAGGGTATGTCCTTCACTTTCTAAGGTTCTTATGGTTTGAGGTTTTACATTTAGGTCTCTGATCCATTTAGAGTTAATCTTTGTGTATGGAGTATAGATAGGGGTCCTGTTTCAAACTTCTGTATGTGGTTTTCCTCTCCCCAGTGGTAGGTGGTGGAGGCTCTGTCGAAGATGAGCTGGTTGAGAAACTGAGGTTTTGCTTCTGGAATCTCAATTCTATTCCATTGGTCTATATGCCTGTTCCTGTACCAA
>CAUYQG010136424.1:0-26802 GCA_963574415.1 Tarsius wallacei | reverse complement strand
TTAGGGAATGGAGGGAAAGAGTGAAAAAGACTCAAGAAAGTCAAGATACAACACTGAAAGAACTTGTAATGGAAATCTTGGCCATAAAAAAACTTCATCCAGGAAATAAATAACAAGATGACAAGCATGGAAAGCAGAATTAATCAGGCAGAAGAAAAAAAATCTCAGAACTTGAAGACCAAAACATAGAATTAACCCAATCTAAAAAAAAAAAAAAAAAAGGAAGAAAGAAAACTCAGAAAGAAAGAACAAGGTCTCCAAGAGATGTGTGATTATATCAAGAATCCGGAACTATACCTGATGGATACCCCAGAAGAAGAAAGGGAAATGGAGAACAACTTAGCACAAGCATTTCAAGAGGTTATCCAAGAAACCTTGCCCCATCTCACCAGAGATGTGACCATCCAAACATAAGAGATACCGAGAACTCCCCCAATACATCAAATGAGAAGACCAACCCATAGACACATAGTAATTTGCCTACACAAAGTACATACAAAAAAAATCCTAAAGGCAGCAAGAGAGAAAGGTTAGACTACTTACTGGGGAAGACCACTCAGAATAGCAGCAGACTTATTGGTTGAAACACTACAAGCTAGAAGGTGCTGGAGTCCAATTTTCAAAGTCCTCAAGGATAAAAAATTTCAACCAAGATTTTCCTACCCATCCAAGCTCAGTTTTCTCAGTGATGGAGAATTAAATTATTTCCCAGACACCCAATCTCTAAGAGATTATGCAACTTCCAGACCAGCTCTATAGGAGACATTTAAAAATGTATTAAACATGGAACAAAGAAAAAAGAATGATCACATACTTCCCAAGAGAATAGGAGAACACAGAATCAACAGAGAATGCATCATGACTGCAAACTTGAAAAACACACACATACATCAACACAAAAAGTTAAAAGAAAACAAATAGCAAACAAACAAAAAACTTTATAAGAACCTCATGATGGGGATAAACTCCCACATTTCAATAATCAGTCAGAATGTGAATGGACTAAATGCACCACTGAAAAGACACAGAATGGCAAACTGGATTTTCAAAATGATCCAATAACTTGCAGCATCCAAGAAACTCATCTCATCACAAGGGACACACACAGATTCAAAGTTAGAGGATGGGAAATGAATTTCTAGGAGAATGGATCACAAAGGAAGGCAGAAGTTGCAATCTTAATACCAGGCAAAACAACCTTTAAACTATTAAATATTTAAAAAGATAAAGAAGGACAATACATAATGATAAAGGTTTAATCCATCAACAAGAAATATACATCCTAAATATATATGCACCCAATACAGGAGCACCAGAGTTTATAAAGCAACTACTAAGTAAACTAAAAAAAGATATTGACTCTAACACTATTACATCTGGGGACTTAAATACCCCCACTAACAACCCTAGATAGATCATTGAGGCAAAAAATCAACAAAAAGATCCAAAACCTCAACTTGACACTCAACCAAATGTATTTAAGAGATACCTACAGAATACTCCACCTAACAACCACAGAATATACATTCTACTCATCACCACATGAAACGTACTCTAAGATCAATTACATCCTTGGCTATAAATAAACAAATTTCATAAGACTGAAATACTGTCATGAACCTTCTCAGACCACAATAGAATAAAAGTAAATATCAACACCAACAAAATTCCCCCAAAACCCACAAAGACATGGACACTAAACAGCATAATACTGAACAACTCCTGGGTCAACACAGAAATCAAAAGAGAAATTAAGATTCCTGGAAACAAATGAAAATCAAAAACATCTTACCAAAACCTCTGGAATGCCATGAAATCAGTTCTAAGAGAGGAATTTATAATCTCTATGAATGCACACCAAGAAAATGGAAAGATCACAAATCACCTACAGGGAGCTGGAAAGACAAAACCTTAACTTAAGTAGAAAAATCCAGATCACCAAAGTAAAAGCCCAAATACAGGACATAGACAACAAAAATATCACAGAAAACATCTACAAAACAAAAAGCTGGTTCTTTGAAAGGATAAGCAAGGTTGATGAACCCCTAGCCAGAATGGCCAACAAAAGGAGAGAAAAGCCCAAATAAACACAAGCAGAAATGCAAAAGATCAAATCACAATTGACCCCAAAGAAATAAAAAAGGTTATTAGAGATTACTTTGCACACTTGTACTGAAACAAACTAGATAATCTAAATGATATGGAGAACATTCTCACATCACACAACCTTAAAACAAAGACATTGAGAAACTAAATAAACCAACAACAACCTAGGAAATTGACTTCATCATAAGAAAACTACCTACAAAAAATACCCTAGACCAGATGGCTTTCCAGCAGAATTCTACAAAACATACAAGGAGGAGATGATACCAATTCTATTGAAAGTATTCCAAGCCGGGCTCGGTGGCTCAGCCTGTAATCCCGTGCTTTGGGAGGCTGAGGTGAGTGGATTGCCTGAGCCCACGGGTTCAAGACCCGCCTGGGCAAGCAAGACCTCATCTCTACAGTAAATCAAAAAATTAGTCGGGCATGGTAGAGCGTGCCTGTAGTTCCAGCTACTTGGAAGGCTGAGGTGGAAGGATCACCGGAGCCCAGCAGGTTGAGACTGCAGTGGCCGGGAGTGGCCACTGCACTCCAGTCTGGGCGGCAGAGTGAAAATTAAACTCAAAAAAAAAAAAAAAAAAGAAAGTATTCCAGGCAATTGAGAAAGAGAATTCTCCCCCAAATCATTTTACAAAGCTAACATCACACTGATACCCAAACTGGGTAAAGATCTAACAAAAAAAGAGAACTACAGGCCAATATTCCTGATGAACATAGATACAAAAATTCTCAAGAAGATTCTAGCAAGTTGGATCCAACAGTATATCTCAAAAATCATCCACCATGACTAAGTAGGTTGCATCTCTGGGGTGTAGGGCTGGTTCAACATCTGCAAGATCATAAATGCAATTAAATACATCAACGGATGTAAAAACAAGGACCACATGATTATACCATTAGATTCAGAAAAGCTTCTAATAAAATCCAGCATCCCTTCTTCATAAAAACACTTGAACACCTAGACATAGAAGGAACATACCTCAAAATAGTAAGCACCATCTACAATAAACCCACAGCCAGCATATTGCTAAATGGACAGAAACTGGAAGCATTTTCCCTGAAAACTGGAAAAAGACAAGACTGCCCATTCTCACCCCACCCCCCACCCCCCATTTCAACATTGTGTTGGACATCCTAGCTAGAGTAATTAGACAAGAGAAGGAAACCAGGAGTATCCAAATAGGAAAAGAGGAAGTTAAGTTTTCCTTTTTTGCTGACAATATGATCCTATACCTTGAAAATCCGAGAGAATGTCAAAAACCTTGCATTGAAAAAGGACTTTAGTAAAGTCTTGGGATAAAAAATCAACATGCAAAAGACAGTTGCGTTCTTATACACCAACAACAAACTGGCAGAGAACCAACTAAATAGCCCAATACCATTCACAATAGCCACACACAAAAAATTAAATTGAAATACCTCAGCATCTTCCTAACCAGAGAAGTGAAAGGCCTTAACAATGAAAACTACAAAACAATGCTTAAAGAAATCCAGGAAGACACAAACAAGTAGAAAAATATGCCATGTTCATGAACTGGAACAATCAACATCATTAATATGTCCATCCTACCAAAGGCAATCTACAGATTCAATGCAATATCCATTAAATTACCAGCATCATTCTCCTCAGACCTGGAAGCGACAATACAGAAATTCATATGAAAACATAAATAACCATTAATAGCCAAATAAACAAAACCAGAGGTATCACACTTACAGACTTTAAACTTTACTATAAGGTTACAATAATCAAAACAGCCTGGTATTGGTACAAAAATAGGCCTATGGACCAATGGAACAGGATAGAGATTCCATAAGCAAAACCTCAATTTCCTGACCAACTCATCTTCGACAAAGCCTCCAGCAACAGCCACTGGGAAGAGGAGAACCTATTCAGTAAATGGTGCTGGGAAAATTGACTGACCACATGCAGAAGATTGAAATAGGACCCCTACCTATTATCATACACAAAAATCAACTCTAAATGGATCAAAGGCCTAAACATAAAACCTCATACTATAAGAACCTTAGAAAATGCAGAAGACACCTTTATGGAAATTGGCAACCAATTCCTGATCAAAATCCCATGTGCCCATGTCTTAAGAGATAGGATTGAGAAGTGGGACCTCATTAAACTGAAAAGCTACTGCAAAGCAAAAGAAACCATCAAGAGAGCGGGGAGAGAGTCCACAGAATGGGAAAACATATTTGCCAACTGTATATCTGACAAAGGCCTAACATCCAGGATCTACAAGGAATTCAAATGTGCCAAAAGAAAAAAAACAAACGACCCCATTAAAAAGTGGGCAAAAGACAAGGATAGACACTACTCAAAAGACAATATACAAGGAGCCAACAGACACATGAAAAAGTGCTCAGCCTCACTCATCATCAGAGAAAGGCAAATCAAAATCACATTGAGATACCACCTAACCCCAGTAAGAATGACCATCATTAGTAAAACAAACAATAGATGCTGGCGAGGATGTGGAGAAAAGGGAACGCGTCTACACTGCTGGTGGGAATGTAAACTAGTGCAACCTCTATTGAAATAAGTGTGGTGATTCCTAAAAGAACTAGAAATCAACCTTCCATATGACCCAGCAATCCCCCTTCTGGGAATATACCAGGAAGAACTAAAATCACTCTATAAAAAAACTATCTGCACATGCATGTTTATTGCAGCACTATTCACAATAGCAGAAACATGGAACCAGTGGTGCTGTCCATAAAAACTGGACTGGATTTTTAAAATGGGGTGTATATACATGATGGAATATTATGCAGCCATAAAGAAGGCCAAATATATGGATTTTGCAGCAACTTGGACGGATTTAGAGTCTATTATACTCAGTGATCTATCACAAAAACAAAGAACAGAGTACCACATGCTCTCACTCATAAGCGGACCCTGAACATTTACTATAATACAATAAGAAAGAGAGGGGAGGCAAGAGGGACACAACATCAGTAAGGGTACCTGATCTCAAACCAGGTGAAGTGGGGACCAAAGAGAGCCTCAAACTTTACCTGTACGATGGTCGCTTTTATATCTAACCCTGTATTGTACCCCACATCTTTAAAATAAAATTTAAAAAATTTAAAAAAAAAAATGTTTCCAGGTCTCAGTTTCATAGAGAAGATAATATCATGGCTGTAGATCAGATATTCCTTAATCTCCAAGATAATGATGTTGGCTGAGGCTCTGTAGCCAACAAAGGCAAGCCCATACCCAGAACAAGTGTCTGTCCCTGTAAGGATGAAATATAGTTTCCACTAGGATAAAAGAAGCACAATATAATTACTAATTCCGGATGGTGCGGTATGTGATAAGACCAGTGGGTCACTTGGTCATGGGAACTCTCTTACACCAAGTTGTCTGTTGGGCTTCATGAGAAATAGTTACATAATATGTCCTCAATGATCATCTGTGTTACTGATAGGCTGGGCATTCAGAAGTGGCAGTAGCCAGACCAGCCTTGGAAACTGGGAGCTCATACTGTCAACCCATGTGTAGCCTCCACCTGTGCCACCATGGTCCCTTTTTCACTTGTATGCCAGTCTGGGGATGACCAGTGATGAATGCTGGTTGCTGTCAACTGGTCAAGTCATTTTGTCTACTTGGTTGCTTAAAATTATTTCATGGTGAATATTTTAACAAATGAAAGCATTGACACATGACACAAAAGTCTTCAACTTTGTGCCCTCTGTCTTTCACATGCCTTCCACATGCTTCTATCCCAGACATCCTCATCTTTGACCTTTCGGTCCTTTTTCCTCCAGCTCCCTAACCATTTCCAGAAACCCACATATATTCCAGGCCACTTCTTCTCGCACCCAAATCTATACCTGCTGGGATACTTTTCCCTCTCCATGTCTTTGTAGATACTATTCCTCCCACATCTTTCAAATGCCTGACTTACCATTAGTGAGGTTGTGAGTGACAGGACCATTGTCTTTTTCCAGAGACTATCTCCGTCTCATACCTCTTATTCCATTTGACAGATACACCTCCTTGAAAGCTTGGCCATAAGTGATCCAAGCTCAAAATATCAGTTTACCTCTCATTGTGTTGTATACTTTTGGCACCAATTGCGCAAGTTTCGGATCCTTTAAAAAGCAAACACCAAAGACAGATGTGCAAGAGTTGTTAGAGGAAATGTCTATGAAAGACAACAGAGAGAAGGAGCAGGAATAGGTTAAATAGTCTTGGGTTTGAATCCTGTGCCTATGCTTACCACTTATTGGCTTTGTGATTCTTACTGAGCAAGTTTCCTATTTTCACTAAATCTCTATCTCCTCACCTGTAGAATGTAAATATTAACCATGACCACTTCGTAGTACTATTGGAAGAATTAAGAAACATGAAATACAGCTCACGCAGCATATAATATTTAGTAGGTTCTCAATAAATAGATGTTGAGTAGATAGATAACTATTGCGTTCTACTATTGTTTTAATTAGATATAATAAAACAATAAACATATAGAATATTCCTTTTAAACTACAACCCATCCTGGAGATGCTGATACTAATCTCTCTTCAATTAACGAGTAGACATTAATGAGAAATTCTGAGAGGAGGTAGAAATTGAGACAGTGTTTAAATGAAAAATAGATGTTATCCAAGTAAAGAAGCTGAGTAGTACATCCTAGTAAGTCAGAGCATCAACAAAAGCATCAAGGTAATAAACAACATGGTGTATGGGATAACCTACAGTCAGTTTATTGTTGCGGGAAAATGAACAGTGAACCAAGGAGGTAAGAGAAGACCATCGGGGTTTACAGGAGGTTTTGGAGGCATTATTGAGAGGCTTGAACTGAAATGTTCTCAAGAAGACAAGTAGAAGAAGCAGTTTTGCTTCTTAAATGTATCTTTCCAATGACTGTATAGAGAATAGATTTGAAGGACTAACTAGAGAATGAAAGCCCCAATTATAAACCTTTTTCACCAATCTAGGTGAAAGATAATTAAGTCCTAAATAACCTTAGAGGCAATTAAACCTTTACTTAAGCACACCCAATGACAAAGGACCGACAACACCTAACCCTAACCCTAGTAGTACTTCTGAGAGAAAGTGTTACCTTATATTGAATAGAAACCTATGTCTCTATATCATATACCCATTGATTTTATTCCTGGAAGAAATTTAGAACCAATCTAATGTGTGTTCTATATAAGAATTTTTCAAAAACTTCAAAGTGATTGTCATCTTCACATAGTGTCATTTCTTTTCTGGAAAAGCCCTTCTGCTTCTTTTGCTCAAGTGTCTCTTGACCTAGTATTTGAGGTTCTTCAGCCACATCTTGATATAGTCTTCTGGAGGTGAAGATGTCCCAAACTACCGTAGTGGAAGTGCATTCTTACTTTCATCCTCCAACCTCAACACCTCATTAATGCAGTCTACGGTTAAAGGTACTTTCTCTGACAGTCACATTTGCTGTGACAATCACAGAGGGGATTGATGCTGTCACCCCAAACCATAGAGTATTTTCCCAGCTGCTAAAGTCAAGCTGCTGCTCCTTCACACTCTATTTGTGAACATGAACTTTATATTTGCCCTGTATGTAAAGTGTCAGATTTACATATATTTAATTTTATAATGGGATGGAGATGGCCATTATTAAATTGTCATCTAAGCCAAAAATCTTTTTTAAAAGTTAACCAATTTTTTCATGAAAAATAAAACTTTTTATGGACAAAGCTACTGTAATCAAAAATAAAATACTAAATAAAACTTTGGGAAATATTTATAACATGTACGACATAAAAATAGTTAATATTCTTAATCAATGGAGATCATATAAACCAATCTTAAAATGAACATTCCAGTGGAAAACATGAGAAAGAACATAAACAAGCAACTCACAAAAGTTATATACAAGGGCATAGGCATATAATACACAAAGGAAAAAGATGCTTGATCTCAACTACAGTACAAAAAAATGCTAATTTAAACATTTTCATGCCCACCAAATTATCAAAGGGTAAAAAGATCAATATTTTTCCCTGTTGTTGAGGAGGGAGGGAAATGTGCACTCAAACTGTTGTGGGAATTTGACTTTGAACAATATTTCTGGAGGGCAATTTACCAATAAGCATTAAAACTAAATGTTAATATAACTAACTCCAGCCATTAACCTTCTAGGCCTTCATTCTAAGGAAATGATCGGGCAATTGTGTAAAGATATAATACATTGATGTTTCTATCAGGGTTGTTTATAATAGCAAAATTGAAAACAACCTGGAGGTTTACCTATAGGACTGGTAAATAAATTACTACATTCAAAAATATCATGCAGCTTCTAAAATATGGTTATAATTAAAAATTAATAGACATGGAGATGTATTAATACTGTACCATGAAGTTATACAGACAGGTTACAAAATGCTTCAGATGTGTGGATGTCTGCATGCATGCACAGGAAAAATCTGCAAAGTTGTATCCCAAAATACTAATAGTGCTTTTTGCTGTTACATCTGATTATTTTTCTATATCTGAACTACCTAAAGGCTTACAATTATGCCTTATTTTTATAACCAGAAAAATAAAAACATTACCATCAAATAGAGGACAAAATTAATAAGGACAATGTCTAAGGGTAATGAAGTAAAAGAAAAAAGAAAACCTGATAATGCAACAATAAAGAAGAGGAAAAGGAGAGGAATATGCAGGGCACGGCCTTGAGAACAATTATTCAAACGTCAACATTCCTGCAAGAGACTTTCACCTACAGAAGGATATAGCTCTTAGTCCCCATCCTTACAAGTTTCCCAGAAGAAATCCAATGTGAGGAAACCAAGGCAGAGAAAGAGAAATTAAATTACTTTTCCCAACACCACACAACCAGTAAGTACAAACACAGAATTCAGACTCAGGCAATCTGGCTCTAGAGACTTTGCTCACTACTAAGCCAAGCGCACCTCTCTAATGGACAAAAAATTGATACTCCATTTACTGCCACTGACTGAAAGATGTGGGAAAATACCCAGTGGTCACACGCCTTTAAAGAAACACATCTAGAACTTGGCGTATCACATATCACGCAAACCAATGTCTTCCTCTGTTCCTCCTCAGAAACAAGAGCCAATCCCTTATTGACACAGTGATTTCACGTGCGCGAATCATTTCCTTTAAAGCAGCGAGCTTAACAAAGTAGTCCAAACTCAACACAGAGGTCTACAAAAACTTCCAATGCATTAAATACAAAAAAATCTGTTTATGCATAATTTTTGAATATATATAGAGAGATAGATAGAAATACACTCTAATCACATCTATTCCTTTATGTCTCTTTGTGCACGGTTCTTCTGTGGCAGAGGCATTTTTCAAAAACACAGACCCTCTTTTGTTTAATTAATAATCCCCCCAGACATAAATCACCCCAGCGGCACCCTCTCTAAGCAGCCCGTGGCAATGACCTACTTTAAGAGCCTTTCATGTATAGCTTGGGTTTACTATGTATTTTGAAAATTACTGCTCAATAGCTATTTTGGGAGATCAGCATTTTCCTTAGTAAGTTCAGCAATGAGAACCCATTTTTCCCACCTAGGAAGAATCATGGAATAATAGAATTGAATTAAGAGATAATAAAAAGGGCTGCTCATTTCCCCTGGAAACTAATACAATAATAATAATAATAATAATACAAACAACCTATTGAACAGTTTATATGCACTGCCTCATTTAATTCTTATAACAGCCCCGTATATTAGAAATTATTGCTCCCATTAAACTGATGAGGAAACTGAGGCAGAGAGAGAGAGATATTAAATGACTTTTCCCAAAACCACACAACCAGTAAGTAAAAATACAGAATTCAGATTTAGTCAGTCTGGCTCTAGAGACTTTGCTCAATACTAAGCCAGGTACACCTCTCTAATGGGTATAAAATTGATATTCCATTTGCTGTCACTGACATGCCAGACATCCAACAAGCGTTATCATATTTAGTTCTTCTAACGACACTAAGTTGGCATTGCCCCTTCTTCCAGAGAAGTAAATGGAAGCTCAGAGAATAACTTGGAATTGGAAACCTAAATATGTCTTTTTAAAAATTATTTTTATTGTGTAAAACTTAACATGAGATCTACCTTCTCGAAATTTGCAGTGTACAATAATAGTGTTAACTATAAACAGTGTTATTAGTTTCCTTAGAAAACTAATAATATAGTAATAACTTCATGCTTATATAAGAAACTTACACTCCATCCTATACATTCCCACTGCACACATTTACCTCACCTCAGCCCAGGAACTACAGGCATCTATAGAATGAAATATGCTGGAAAAAGCATACCCAAACCTAACCTCCTCTTTTCTACAGAAGTGACTTGAAATATTGGCTTGAGTTTGAGAAGACTAAAATAAATGTGATGAATGTTATTTGAAAAATCTAGGATGTCATTATGCAGTGCATTTGTTTGCCCTAAATCCATTTTCTATTAGGTTATTATTAATTAGCATTTGTTTAGCATCAACTATGTACTCAAAGCCAGACTATAGAAGAGAATATCACTACCCAGGCTAGGCCACAAGGAGTATTTCTCTAAACAGCTTCACCACCCACATTTAACCCCCTAGAGGAATTACATATACTCCAAAAAAATGTTCTAACAATAAATTTCAGAAAAACAACTCAAATAAAAAGAATCACTTTCCACCAAGGGGACTTTGCACATGCACATACCATATGGGACAAGCAGAGTCTTGTGCCAAATAAAATTTTTAAAAACAAAAAAATAAAAAGAAGTGAGATTTCACATGAAGCGACTAAAAATCTATTGGACTCAAAGTCTCCTGAAAGTCATAAATAATTGAAAATAGGAACCAAGCAGATAAATTGTTTTCAATTACCTTGTTGCAATAACACTTAATAGAGATATAGATAAATCTGATAACATTTATACAAATATGAAGAATATATCTAGATAAAGAAATAGAAATATCTCTTTGAACTGCATCATTTAAAAAATGCCTGAATGGATTTTTGCCAAATTTGGAAGGTATGTGTAGGGACTGCCTGTGGTGTATTGTCTTAGTTTGAATTCCCCAAAAAGCAGCCCTGAGAATTTGGGTGGAAGTTAGCTATTTTGGATCCCAATCAGCACAGCAAAAAAGTGTAGAAGGGAGGATAGCCATGAAAGGGTGTGATAATAAGTAAGTCTGGTACCCCTGTGAGTACCTGGGGCTGAATCCCACTGGGGACTAACTGAAAAAAATGTGTTGATCATACCCCAGACTTGCCCCACTGAGAGGTGAGAAGGTGGATGTGTTTCCAAGAACCTGGATATTTTTTCAAGAGGAGGCTAGATATGCATGTGTTTTTTTCCAGAATATTCCATTCTGTAGATGCCTATAGTTCCTGGTTATAGAGCTCCTGGTGGGTGAACGTCAGTAACCTCAGGCTGCCCTGTGTGTGGCCAATTAAAGTCTTTTGGCAGAGAGACATGCACAGGTGTGTAGAAAGCCTTATGTGTGTTTTACTTGACTTCAGCATGTGTGTGTACCATATATATTTAGTCTATATTATATGCATATTATATAAATATAAATAGACTATATTATATAGAATCTAACACTTGCTCTCAATTTTCTTTTGGGGTTAATATTTACAGGTTTTTTGTAGGCATTTCTGTTTTGTTTTGTTTTGGGTTGTTTTTTGTTGTTGTTGTTCCCATTATTTCTTTAAGCATTGTTCTTAATAGTTTATATTTGGTGTTACTTTGATATTTTTTTAAATTTAATTTACTTTTAATTTACTTTCAGTAAGATAATAGTTATCTGAGGAAAAGAGTTCATTTTCATTTGAGATTCCCACCATCTCACCCAATAATCTCTATCCAGGGAGTGCACAGGTCCTTCAAGGAACAAGTTTTTGGGTGGGGTACTATTTAAAAACAAATGGAAGTTTTAAATGACATTTTATGTTTGGGAGTTTAAAATGCCTATTATTTTCAGATATAAAGCTCAATGAAATCTTTGAGAAGGCTCAAAAGCAAAAAATAGAGTGACTCCTAGTCTTGAGTTTGACCCATTAGCTAGGCGTGCATATGAGAATTGCTGGTTAGGGCCAGGCATGATAGTTGTCTTGTGGAACAAAGGCTTGGCTTCAGCTTCCTCTTCTTCTCACCTGATTCCCTTTTTTGTTTAAAAATCCTGTAACAACACTGCCTAAATAGATCAGCAGAAAGAAGCAGCAACTCATTAAACCACTCATAGCCCACCTGACCCCAATGACCTAAAATGAACTTGCTATTCAACTCTATCAATTATTCAGCCAACAATAAGGGAAGTATCATACCTGTGCCACATGGATCATGTTTCCTAAATGAGACTAATCCTGACCCTCAGACTGGAAACTGGAGCGTTTCATAACATGGTTCATCTCTGTGTTAGCCTTTCTTTATCTGTTGGAACATCCAGATATCCCATCCATCACTGTGCATTACCAAATCAGAGATGCGCCATGGGTTCTATGTATTAATATCTGCTCTCTCTGAGGCTTTCCCTGGTGTCCTTAAATAGGATTCGTCCATCCTCCTCTTGTGCTTCCTGAAGTTTTTTTTGTTTTGTTTTGTTTTTTTCCTTTATTTAAATAGCTTTAGGGGGTACAGATGGTTTTTATCTGGGCTTTAAGTGTACCCACCACCCCTACCTGTGCACATTGTACCTGATAGGCGATTTTCCATCCTTTCACCCCTTTCCCCCTCCCATTTCCGAGTCTCCAGTGTCCATTATACCATTCTTTATGTCTTTGCAGATCTTTTGTTCAGTTCCCACTTATAAGTGAGAACATGCAGTGTTTGGTTTTCTGTTCCTGAGTTAGTTCACTTCTGATGATGTTCTCCAATTCCAACCAAGTTGCTGCAAAAGACATTATTTCATTCTTTTTGATAGCCAAATAGTATTCCATACAGTATATATACCACATTTTCATTATCCACTGACCAGTGGATCAGCATTTAGGTTGATTCCACATCTTTGCAATTGTCAATTGTGCTGTGATGAACATGTGGGTACAGGTGTCTTTAAGAGTTTGAAGTTTAATAATGATCAAACTGTGGTAGAAAAAAATTGTTTTAAGCTTGCAATTTATCCATGCCATTATGTAGCATCATGTATCAGCATTCCGACATTATTTGTTCACATGTCTGTCTCTCCAATTAGTCCAGGATAACTTGTCTGTCATGAACTAGCCACTCACTCATGCATTTGTTTGTTCGTTCATTAATTACTATGCAACAAGGAACGATCCTACATGCTGGGATTGTAGCAGAGAGTTCAGTAGATTCTGAGGCTTCTGTGGAAAAGGTGACCTTCCTCTCTAATTCTCACTCCATATGCACCCCTTAGGACCTGGTTTCTCACTGTAGTATTTCTCCCTAGATCTAATTCAGACAATTGTATTGAAGCAAATTCCTTCTGTGTAATTCTTTTTGGGGATTCTTGTAATTCTTGTAATCACAAGTTGGTGTTAGCATTTATCCTTCCTCTAAAATTTCACACAGAAAGAATTCAGTTAGCAAAGGATATATGAGCAAGTTGTTTAATATCTGTTTCTTCATCTATAAAATGGGTGTAACGAGAATACAAAGAGCTTACATAAGGATTAAATAGTGTGATAGAAATCCATTAAATGATGCCTAGCACAGAGTGCTTCTTAAATGTAAGAAACTATTAATATTAAAAGTTACTTTCCTGTCAGCAATATTCACTCTGTTCTCATCCTCTTTTCTAACTGATGAGCTAATGTAAATAAACTCTGTAACATATTGCTCTCTCTCTCTATCTCTCTCTCTCTCTCGCTCTTGTCAATTATGACTAGTGTGCTAGGCAAACAGGAACCAACAAGGCATATCTGGTTAGTTCCATCAAAGGATAAGATGTAAGGTAAAGAATTGAAGATGAGATATGAAACATCAGAAAAGTATCTTCATAATTGCTCTGTGCATGTCTCACGAATTTCTTTGACCTGATGACTTTCTTCCCTGTTCACTTTTACCTATAGCTGAGATTATTACCATATGTAGATTGGATAAAGAAGTCCTTTAATCACTAGCAAAGTAGAGTTCATAATTCCTATTAGCCATGTGCATGTGGAAGCAAGCATTATATGAAGGAGGCAAAACAAGACTAGTATGTTGAAAATAATTCTTCTCCACCAGTTCACATACCTCATGGCACTTCTCAACCCAAGTCCCAGGAGAGCCATAGTGCCCTAATGCATTAGCTATATACCATCCTAAGGATAGCCTGGAAATATTTACTCAAATTGTGATCTGTGGGGCTTATCAATTAATTTCTGCACAGTCTGGTTGAGAAAGACTAGATCAGGCCCATCTCCTTAGGTCCAAGAAACTTATATTTTATATATTGGGGTTTCACTTAAGGTGCACTTTGGAGAAAGGGTTCTACTGCTTTAAAAATAATAGTTATAGACTGATGCCTCACATAAATAATATACAAAAATGGATAAATATAAATTCATCCTTTTTAGCAGTCCTAAATGTTTATGCTCCAAACAACATTAACAGCCTGTTACATAAGGCAGACAGTTTTAAATGTACAAAGAAAACCAGATGAAAGCACAATTATATTGCAAGAATTTTACATACCTCTTTCTGGTTAAGATTTAAAAAAATAGCCTAATAAAGATATTCCAATAATATAGTCAACAAGTTTGCCTCAAGTAGACTTTTTAAAGTAACAACACTTCCAATTTCAGTGAAATTGTAGAAAAAATTATAGGTTGATAGAGCTATTCAAGACACATTTGCCCTTGTTTTTCTACCTAAAAAGTTAAATTATTCAAAAAAGAAACATTCTCTTGAGTGGTTCCAGGTCACTTTGAATCAGTGAGGTTTCCCTTTAGAGTTTAGCTGTAAAATATTAATAGTTTTGAGAGAGACAAGATTTATCAACTTGGGAGTGTTATCTGTCTTGCCAGCTCCACCCTTCACCTCTCCCTCTGGGAGAATTTTCCCTTTAACAGCTTAGATTATTAGATTTTGAGAATTAGAGTGAGAGGACTTAAGAAGAGAAGAGGCAGAAAAAGAGGACTGGCCAGCACTCAGCGGGGAAGGATTCAGGACTTGTATGAAAAGTACCTACTCGACAACAGAGGTTGAGAGAACTGGGAAGGCACAGAAAAGTTTTTGAGAACTATTGTTCCAGTTTATAAATTCATTTCTACTAATGTTCCTTGAGAAAGAGGAGTTCAAATAAAAGTTTCTTTTAAATACTTTGAGCTGCTCTTTTTGGTACTATCTTTGACTATAATAAATATAAAGACTGATCCACAGGGTAGATTGTATAATCTGCCCAGATATGTGCTGTTCAATCTGTGGTTTCTCCATCAGCAGCAGCACCTGAAACAAGTAAGAAATGCAAAAACCTCAGGCCCCAGCCAAGACCTACTGAATGAGAATCTCTGCAGATGAAGTCCAGGAATCTATGTTTTAACTAGGTGATTCCAGGTGATTTGTCCACACATTAAAGTTGGAGAAGCACTGACCTAGGTAACTTAATGGCCTGTTTAGAGGTTCTAAGAGTTTCACCCCTGAGTCCAGGGAGAAGGACCGCTTTAGGAAGACTTGAATTGCATCCTCCAAACACATCTGCAGACCCCAGGTGTGCAACACAAAGCTCTTCAGAACATTCAGAATGCCTCCGGGCCTTTAGGTCCCCTTCTTATAGTTTCCCACTCACATGCTGAAGTGATTCTCTCTATAGATATCCCTCAAGGGCAGGGACAGGCAATTTGGCAGAAGAATGCAAAACTAGGTTCTGCCAAGGGTAGAACTTATTTGCTTCAATATTTTGAAAACTTACTATATCTTTAGAAATGGAGTACACTTCCCTACACTTCAGTGGCTTTATGGGCTTGCAGAAAAAACAATGTGCTTCCATTCAAAGAACCAGGGTAAAAACTCTTGTTTTATCTCTATAACAGGTTGCATGGTGTCCCCCCAAAATATATGTCCAAAGCTAACCTGTAGTACCTACGAATGTGACCCTCTTTGAGAATAGGATCTTTACAGATAATTAAAAATCTGAAGATGAGATCATTTTATAAGGGAAGGAAGAGGGAGATTGAAACACAGAGACCAGAAAAGATGGCCATGTGAAGATAGAGACAGAGAGTGGAATGATGTTGCCACAAACCAAAAAAGAAAGCCTAAAGTCACCAGAAACTGGAAATGGCAAGGAAGCCTTCTTCCATAAAGCCTTCAGGGGGTGCTTGACCCTACAGACTGATTTCAAACTTTTGACCTCCAAAATTGTGAGAAAAATAAACGATTGCTGTTTTAAGCCATCAGTTTTATGGATATTTCTTGTGGCAGCCTTAAGAAAGTAAAACAACAACCTAATAAAAGCATGATCTTAAACTGACCTTCTTTCAGTCTGGATTCACCATATCAGAAATTTTTTTAAATACTTAGGTTTGTTACAAAGGTACCACAGCAAAAACATTATTGCTACTAGAATGGGATCTGGAGACAAAGGGGGTTAATTAAATGATTATTGTTTTTGCCTGAACCCATGAGAATACCATGTCATAAACTATATCTAAAGTTCAAAGAATATGGGGGATTCAAAATATGCCACTTAATATCTGTGATCATGAAAACTTACTTAAATATAAGTAAACTGTGACTGAGAATTTATCTATAATGAGAATAAAATGGTGCTGGCCTATTGAGTGGTTGTGGGTTTTGAATAGATAATACAAGCACAATCAGTCCTGTCCTAATGTTTATTTTGAAAATGAGATTTATTCCAAAGCGATTGATATATTAGGGAACAATTTGAGCATAATGTGAATTCTGTGTCTGCTTATATTCAATTTCACATGCAAGGAACACTAGGTGAATGCATATAATTGTACCCTGTTGAACTGAGCTGTGTATGGATATACAAAACACACAACACACACACACACACACACACACACACACATACCTCAAACATCTACCGGCTCCATTCATTGACCACGTGTGTTGAGCCACTCCTACTCATACCTGGTGTTACTACATTCCATCTGACTTTAGATGACTCTCTTTTGTAATGACTCATAAGCTACAACCAGTGGTCCACTTGTACAAGTACACCTTGTGCCTTTTTAAAGTAAAAGTGCCATATTGATATATTTTATATATATACTATTTATACATGTCTAATATTTAGCATGTAAAATTGTGGTGCCATTTTATTAGGTTTCTTTTTTCAAAAATCAACGACGTTTTTTAGTGTTGTGTTCCTAGCCCCATTGTTCTCATAAGTCATATGTTTTTTGTTGCACAATGTTGCATAACAAAGTGCTTTTTAAGAACACATATGTCATATGTTACATTATGGTAGACTTGACTGTACAGTACATAGTGCAATTCAGAGCCCCACTCAAACACTCAATAGATAGTAGCCTTCAGTATTTATTAGACAAGAAAGTGCTGGGCATATAGCAATCTTTTAATAAATGTCCATTCCTCCTTTTTGTAATGAGCTATATAAAGATATCTAATCAAGTTACCATTGACACATTTATGATACTAAAAAAAAAACAAGAGGCAAGGGGAAATAATTATCTTTCAGATTAGACCCCAAACTTAAAGTTAGCACTGAAACTTGTTATTTTCTTTAACTGAGCATAATTTTTTCCAAAGTTTTTTAGCAAGTAAGTTATTAAACAAATAAACAAATTCTCTGCTTCTTGTATGGCCTTTAACCAACTTTTTTGAACTTCATAAAATTAACCATTTATTCTAAAATGGAGTGCCAGATTTTCTCCCATTTTCCAAAAGTGTTTTCACTTTCCTCATTTCCAGTGGAGAAACAGTATGGAAATCAGGGGAGGAAGATATTTTCATAGAGAGATCAGGCCTACAATCAGGATTTTGATTGATTTGCTGTCAAGTTCAAAACCTCATCCAACTCTGCTTTCTGCAAAACTCACCTGGGTACTGCCACCTATGGGCAGAGACATTTTCCATTGCCTGACTTCCTAAGTTATTCAGAGCAAATCCCACCAAAATCCCAGCCGATGTGTGTTTCTATAGAGGGCGTACTTCTTAAACAAACCACACACAATCTTCTCTGCACTAACAGATTACAGTGGAACTCAGATTCTTGGCTTCTGAGGGTTCTGGGAGAGGCCAGGAAAATTTGTAGAGAGACCAGCATTCTCTCATCACTTGCCCACCCGAGTTCTCCAGAGAAGATGAGTTTAGAATGCCCTGAGCTTGGGGAAGCTCAGAGTTCAAAGCTAGCTGAGAAAGCCAAGAAATAATTGTACTTCCCAAGTCAATTTTTGGTCAGATATGGAGCCATGACTCCTTTGGTCATGGGGTTTACAGTCTAGTAGGGCTCGAGCTCTGTCTATATTTCTGATGTGGGCAGCTCTAGCCCAAGGGAGGGTCAAGATAAAGAGAGAGTACTAGGCATCCTAAAACAGAGAGAAGTTGTGATGGATGCATAGACTCTTCAGACTCTGAATAACATACTCTTCTTTGAAGAAAAACTAACGAAATGTATTCCAACCCCCTCCCCCAAAAACTACTAGCTCCCTGTGGAATCCCTGAGTTATGCCCCTAGTAGAAATCCAGTCCATTAATAGAAAAAAAAATCCTGTGTCAATGGTCATGAACACCCAGGGGGCTCATCGTTGGTATAAAAAAGAAATTACTTTTTCAAAGACATCTTTCAGATAGGTGTCCAAGAGTCTCCTCTCTCACATGGCTCTCTCTGTCTTTTCTAGTGCCTTTAGAAGAGCACTGGATACTGCTAACAAATCATTCTGGGACTCCTGTGTCTGAGTTCAGGATCTGACTCCAGCCTGGCCTTCCATGATCCTTAGCAGCTTCCCTGACACTCTTGCCAGTGTGCTATCTGAAATAGTCAAATAGTGTTAATTTAATATGTCCACTTCCTAATAAAGCCTTCATCTTGTTACTCTCCCTTTCCACCAGAAGTAAAAGATGAAAGGAAATAAAAGTCACAATTACTGTGCTGGAACTCAGGAAACCTGAAATGGAACCTTTTAGCCTTTGAAAGGAGCAGCACAGGAAAGAGATAATTGTTATAAGAACCAGATATGATCTCTTTCTCACTGCTTCCAGGGATCTTCTGGGTTACAACCTTCATTCAGATCTTCCTAGATGGTCCCCCTTCCTAGTCTCTTGCAGCCTCTGCACAACTCCAGCCTAGGAGGCATGTATTAGTTAGGCTTCTCCAGAAAAACAGAATCAATAGAATATACAGAGATACATAGAAAGAGATTATGAGGGATTGGCTCACATGATTATGGAGGCTGAGAAGTTCCACTATCTGATATCTGTCAGCTGGATAGGCCCAATGGAGCTGGTGAGATAGTTCTTGAAGGCCTAAGAACCAAGGGGGTCAATGATTTGAGTACCAGTCCAAGTCCAAAGGCCTAACAGGAACACCAGTATCTGAGGATAGAAGATGATGTTCCAGATCAAGCATAGAGAAATTCTGACCTTCCTCTGCCTTCTTGGTCTATTCTGGCCCTCAGTGGATTGAATGGTGCACACTGGTATGATGAGAATGATCTTTGTTGCTCAGTCTACCAATTCAAATGCTGGTCTCCTCCAGATATACTCTCACAGACACACATAGAAATATTTTACCAGCTATCTGGGCATCTTGTAGCCTAGTCTGGTTAATACAAAATTAACCATCACAAGAAGGCACAAGTAGAAATTATTGAAACCAATTCTGCACTCATAATCACTAGGAAAAATAATTATGGAGTTTGAATCTCACCTCCTCCACTATCTGTCTGAATAGTGTTGAACTATTACTTACCCTCTTTAAGCTTCTATCTCATCACTGGTAAACTGGAAATGCCACTAGAAATTCTTACCTTGGAGCAGTGCTGTGAGGAACAAGTAAGACCAAGCCTGTGAGGCTGATGGCTGTCACAGCTAATAGTACATAACAAGCATTAGCTTTTCCATATCACCCTGTTTCGCAACACCACTGCTGGAGTCAGTTCATTTCTCTCACACCTGAACCACTGCATCTCCAGCTATGTTCCTCCACACTGAAATACAGAAAATAAACAAAAAAGTGGACATTTTATTCTCCACTTTCACAAGGCCACCTGTCATTTCTACCCCACTGCCCTTCAAACTAGCCTACCAAAGGAATACTGTCTGTCTTGCCTTCCCTGGGAGCCCTGTTTCTGGGGAGTTGAAATGGTAATTCATTCAACAAAGTATAATCATTTATACTCTGCACCAAGCACTCTACTTGGTGCCCGAGTATAAGAGTGAGCAGTACAGACACAGCCCTTGACTACATGAAACTTACATTCTACTGGAGAAAACAGGCAAAATAAAGGAGAGGGGCATCATAATAAATACTATTTTAATTAATGCCTTGAAAGAACTAAGCAAGGTGCTGAGATATCTTTTGACTTGAGGGGTCAGGGAAGGCCACTGAGAAGGACACAAGAAAGATGCAAAGGAAAGAGCCAGGAGAAGGGCAGAGGAAGAGTATTCTGGTCCACAGAGTCAACAGAGATGTCCCCTGGAGGATGTTCTTCCAACTTTCAAGTTCCTCTGGTGACATACAAGAACAGTCTCCTAAGCTTTGTTGCTCCAGCTTGAATCTGGTCATCCCACTTACTTACTCTGTGACTCAGCCAAGTTGTCTTGGCTCCTCTTGGTATCAGTTTCTCTCTCTGTATAATGGGGTTAGCATTTGTTTTGACTTGAAAGAGCCGCTGCTGGGGAAGATTCAATGAGATAATATTATCTATTACTAGTTAGTAATACTATTATACTTATAGATAAGGAGGGTATAGATGGATAAGGAGGGTTCAGGCCCCCCATGTCATCCTCCATACAAGCCCCTGCTCAGGACTCCCTCTCTGCTAGACTTCTGACCCCAAAACACTGTCACCTAAGTGATCCCAAAAATCAGTGTCTCCCGATGCCTGTGGTGGCCTAAAATGCAGTTCTGGCTTTGTGCACAAAATTGCCCTGCGCATCCATGCCATCACCATGAAAGTGGCAAATACTTCCCCCACATCTATTTCCCAAAACAGAGATGCAAAAGTGGTCAGGGAGCCAGAGGGGCCCCCTGAGCTCTCAGGACAAAGGCCTCATTCAGACCTCAGTTCATTCTCAGGCACAGGCTTTGAGAAGAGACCCACAGCTCGGGAGACCTCTCGATAATTCCTGGCCTTGAAGAGACCACTGGAACTCAACTGAAGCAGCCATGGTGTTCTTTTGTGTAAGCTCAAGTAGCATTAAAGATTCCATTTCCGATATTTACCTTGGTTCCTGTGTTCGGAAAATATCCCACCTCAGCCTCCACTTTCCTTTCCCTTCTGGCAGCAGCTGACCTCTACTCTTACCAAACAAAGCTTCCTTTTCACCACTTACAGTCCCACGTTATGAAAGTGAGACAGACTAGCCCCCTCCCTCATCTGGCCAGTCTCAGAGGAAGCTACCTTTGACCTACCACTGTTATTATTGCTATTATCATCATTACTGCTATCCTCGTCATCATCCTGTGCCCACCCTGTCCCCCGCTCCCCGCTTTCCAGTGCCTCATTGTCTGTGGTATCCAGAGTCCCTCCTCTGCTCTAGCCACTTCCCCTCATGTAACCCTAAAGCCCCAGAGCCATCCCCCAAACTGCAGCCATCATTGCTTCTGCTGCCAACCATACAGCTTCCTGTGCACACACAGAACCTCTGCCTCTGATTCACTCTTTCCTTTCTTAATCCCTTCCCACCTGACGTCCTGGCTTTACCCTCACCAGTCTGTCAGATTGAACTTCCTACAAGATCTTTATACTCTGGGATCTTGAGCTCACATAGGCACTGAAATTCCCACCATCACTACCTCCTGTCAAGCTCTCAGTGTACCCTCACTATTGAGATGTTATTCCCTATGCTGGTCTTGCCTTCCCTAGGGTTTCCTTCACAAGTGCCTCCACTTCGATCTCCTTAAAACCCAAACTGGCCACACTCTTCCTCTGTCTAAA
Source organism: Tarsius wallacei (assembly GCA_963574415.1). Lineage (NCBI taxonomy): Eukaryota > Metazoa > Chordata > Mammalia > Primates > Tarsiidae > Tarsius > Tarsius wallacei. The sequence goes on along the minus strand of CAUYQG010136424.1, from coordinate 4,678 downwards.
ACTCTTCGATGACTCCTCATTCTCTAGGGAATAGAGAACCAATTTCTTAGCATAAAAGTCAAAGTTTTCATACTTGGTTCCAAAAGATGTTGAAAACCTCACTCCAAACACAGTGTCCCAAACACACTGAAATTCTTATGGATTATACACTATTCCTTTCCTGCCTCCTGTCTCTGTGCTGTTGTACCTGCTATTTCATCTGCCAGGATTACCTTTTTTCTGGTCCTTTTCTGCCCGACAGGCAAGCTACCATGTATGCTTTAAAATCCAGTTCAAAGGCAACTCATTACAGCAAGTCCTACTTGATTGCATTCACCCAAGGGCAGCAAATTTTTCCTGTAAAGAACCAGAGAGTAAATATTTTAGACTTTGAGGGCCACACACAATCTCTTCTGCCACTACTCCACTCTGCTGGTGTGGTGTGAAAGAAGCCATTGACGATATGCTAACACATCAGCATGACTGTGTGCAGACAAGGCTTTATGTAGGGACAATTAAATTTCAATTTTATATAAATTTCATGTGTTATGAAATGCCATTCTACTTTTTTTGTAAATTTTAACAACTTTATTAAGATATCATTGACATATAAAAATTATATACATTTAAGGCATATCACTTGGTGTTTTGATATAAATATGCATTGTGAAATGATCACCACATTCCAGCTAATCAATGTATCTATCATCTCTATATAGTTACCATATATTTTCTACAGTATGAAATTTAGAAAGCATTTTTAACTCATGAGCTATACAAAACTAACTTTACAGTCAGTTTCCTAATCCCTACAGGAAGCAGAGTCTCCCTCTTCTGTGTTTCCTTTGGTGCCTGGTACCTTACATGTGGCATTTTGGTGTTAGATTTTCTAATGCCTGAACCTCACTCTGCCTCCACACAATGAGCCACTGAGGACAGGAACCATATTGCATTTGTCGTCTCTGTGCTTCCGGACCCTAACTTGGGTCTGCAACATAGGAAATGCACAGTTAATATTTGTTGGGTAAGGGAAATAGCCTACTAGGGGTGAAAGGAAGTGACAGTGACAAAATTCAGGCTTCAGTGTCATTCATAAAGTGTCACCTGCCACTGACTCCATGTACAGAGAACTTCTTGCAGAAATGTACCCTTCCTTCAATGACTTTGCTTATTCTTCCAGGTGCAACATGGGCCCAGGCTGATGTAAAATGCAAGCTATTAGAAATTACAATGTGTTTGCTACCCTTTTACAAATGTTTTATTTCTGAGATGTGCAGAACTGGGGATGTGCCATAGAACAGGCTGTCAAGAAGCTGACTCTGAAATAGATATTTACAGGCAGGAGGTTTATTGGGGTCAACACTTATGAGGGGTGCAGAAAGAAAACTGGGCAAGGGAGAAATTGAACTGTGATGCGATTGCAACAGAAGACTTTTCCAGTCTCATAGTGGGTTCTGAAGCTAGGATAACCCTTCAGAGAAGTCCCAAATTGGGTGGAGAAGTCAAACCATTATACCCTACACAGAGCAGTCACTGGATATGGGCTGCACCTAGTAAGTGATGTCACCCTGGGTCAGAAAGATTTCTTTGGCTAAAAGCCATGTTCAGGGAAGGGCTCTATTGAGGGTGCTCAGCTACTAGTGCCACCAGCAGCTATGAGAATGAGACAAAAAAGTCAGAATATTCCTAAAGCTACACTGTCCATTCAATAGCCACTGTCCATTCAGCCACATGCAATTATTTAAATTTAATTAAAATTCAATAAATTTAAAAATCAGTTCCTTATTGCACCAACCACATTTCAGCCACTCAATAACCACATGTGTCCATGTGGCTATCACATTAGATAGTGCAGATATAGAATATTTCCATCATTCTAGACAATTCTATCAGAAAACACTGCTCTAGAGAAAGAGAGTGATAGAAGTTTTCTAAAATAAATAATAATGGGCATGGCCCTCTGAGAGGTCAATCTAATTAGGAGAATTAAGCTACAAGGAAGGCAACGGCCTTATTTAAGAGACCCTCAGAAGATGGATTTATAATGATCACAACTCTCATCCCACCCATCCCTGCTTGCTTAGGCCTGCAGAGTCCAGCCTACTGTTACATTAGGGAACACAGAAGTTGCCAGTGTGTTGTTAATTAAATCTAGCCACACACTCAGTTGGGAGCTTGGTTACATGATGAGAATACATTTTTGGAGCTGCTTTTGGTCTCCAACATAGACATGGGGCTTTTTTTAACACACACCCCAAAATAATTGGTTAAAATAAAAAGTGTCTGCTTATTGGCTTACTATACTGTTTTTCCACACAAAAAATAACTGGAATGGCCCAATTTTATTTCTCTATTGTATTGTTAACATTTACAAGTCAGTCTAGAACAGAAAGAAAGGTTGAATTTTTTGATCCCTTAAACTCACGTCCCATATCTGCTACCACTAAATAGTAGTGGCAACCTTGGGTAAGTCATGCTATTTCCCTGTTTTCTCACTTTTCTCATTCATAATATGAATGTGACAACCCCAAACTACTTACTCCACACTCCTCACAGGATTTTTGTGAGGATAAAATGAGAAAATGAAAAGTAGAGCATTTTATAAAACAAGTGCCCAGATAATGTGAAAGAGAAACTATTTAAGAGTCAAACTCAACTAATCATTGTATGAGTCTAAACTTTGTAGTTAGCCAAAAGTGATTCACCCGACAGAAGCACAGCAGGTACAGTCATACAGTGCTCTAGGTTCTAAAATAATGGCTCCTAATCTTCTTTTTTGTATGTTTTTGCATAACCTTTCTGAATATTTGAAATTTTCACAACATGCTTCGCAGAAGTAAAATCTCCAGATAGCACATCAGCCATAACAACAACAGAATTACTGCAACATTATAAAAATATTTTGTAGCATCTATAAAGCATTCACACATTTGGCCTCCCTCCACTACTGTGATGCTCCTGGGGTACTCAGTTCACCACTCTGACCTTCTCACTTGGATCCTCACTAGGTGACCTTCTCATGCATTTCAGGAGAATTAATTTTTCCTTGGCTTGGTTTAGCATTAAGCTACAGTTCCTAGCTCTGATAACCTTAAGACATTGCACCCCATCATAACTCAGTTTTAAAAATCCATGCACAGCCATAATAGTCACAATCTCAGTTGCAGCAACAAAAATGTATGTTATGTATTGATTGAGAATTTAACAGCATGTCTGCAATGGGGTAGATTACACCCACAAATCATGGCATCCCATTTGAGAACAATGGCTCTATGAGCCAGGATTTTAGAACTGAGAATTAGACACTAAAATCTACAATGTACACTGGTTTTAGAAACAAAATCCAAGAACAGGTGTTGTGTTTTGTTGATATTATTGCACATGCATTTGGATAGTCCTCTGCCCATCAAAAAGTGATTTTATGTACATCAGCTCTTATTAAGGCCTACAGATCTCTACTGCCTGACAACCTTCTCCCTCCCACACACTATAACATTGCATCTATGACACCAAGTTCTTCTATTCTCCCTCTGCCATGGTATAAATGTTTGTGTTCCCACCAAACTTTATATGCTGTCATCTTCACCCCTAAGGTGTTAGTCTTAGGAGTTGAAGCTGTTGGGAGATGATTATGTCATGAAGGAGGAGCACTTGTGAATAAGATTGGTGATCTTATAAAAAAGGGACCCCAGAGAGCCGCTTTACCCTTCCATCATGTGAAGATACAGCAAGAAGGCGCCATGTATGAACCAGAAAATGGACCCTTATCAGGTGCCTGATCTGCTGGTGTCTTTATGATACTTCATTATAGCAGAGCCTGAAAGGTCCATTCAGATACCCTCTCTTTCAATCCACTTCAGCCCCAGTGCCTTATTGCTTTTCCTTGGGTGTGCCAGACCTGTTCATGCTTCAGAGACTTGACACATACTCACTCAGCCTGAAATGTTTTCCCCCAATTATCTGTGTGACTTGGTCTCCTATTTCATTACTCAAATGTCACTTTATCCATGAGGCTTCCCCTAAAGCCAAAGCTAAAATTTTACACCTCTCCCCACCATTCTTTACTCCTCCCATCCCTAATCACTTTCCATTTATCACCTACAACCCTCTGAAATACTGCAAATGGCATTCACTTTGCTTATTATCTGTCTTCTCTTACCAAATGGTTAAGTTCCATGAGGGCAGGAATGTTCGTTGCTATATTTGTAGCACCTGAAAGGGTTTCTGGCACAGAGTTAGTACACAATGAGTATTTGTTGAACGAATAAATGAATGTTTAATCTGACCTTAACAATGACCCATGTCAGAGGGAAAAATAAGGACCAAACAATTATGTTATTTAGCATCTTTGAGGCCTAGATTTTAGTCCAGACTCAAATTAACAAGCTTTGTGCTTAGGGTTTAGTCATTGAGTCTAGTTTTCTTCCTTTCTAAAATAGGCATGGTAATCCCCATCTCAAGAGGTCACAAACCTCCTGATCAGAAAATACAGAGTTCTTCTGGGTATATTCCCAGTAGGGGGATTGCGGGGTCATATGGAAAGTCGATTTTTAGAACATTTAGGAATCACCACACTGTTTTCCACAGAAGCTGTAAAATAAAAACCACAATCCCATTCACAATAGCCAGAAAAAAAATCAAATACCTTGACATCTTCCTAACCAGAGACGTGAAAGACCTTTACAATGAAAACTACAAA
>CAUYQG010136417.1:0-11861 GCA_963574415.1 Tarsius wallacei | reverse complement strand
AACTTGATAAAAAATAGTATTTCAAACTGTACAGTCACCAGAAGTACACAGTTATCAAAAATGCACACACTTCACTTGGCATCTCCAGCACCTTCAGCTTTCTGTTCCTGGTCTGTTTTGGCATCGCCATTTTCTGCAGGGTTATTTCTTTCCTCACCAGCATTGGCTTTTCCCTTTTCCCATGGGTACCTTCTCTCCCTTCTTAGCTGGGACCTTAGGCTTGGGCTCTGGCTTTGGAGGAGCAGGTTTAGCCGACAACCTTGCAGATCATCTCTGGGGTTCATCCTTCACTTTGGCTTTATCTCCTTTGGCATCCCCTTCAGTCTTTCCCTTGGGCATGGTGGTGAGGGCAGTGGATCTAAGGCGTTGGATGTGGGGATGGAGCGGCGCACGGGCTTTGGTTGATCCGGGGGTCGTTCTTGTCTCTTCTTCTTCACACTGCTCCAAGACAGAATTATTAAACTGAAAAAAAATTGGTAGAAAACCTAGAGACTGAAGCACAGAAAGCAAAAGGGATGGAAAATGCAAAATATAGTGAACACAGGGGACATGATGAAGATACGTATGTGACTTGGTAAAAGGCCCCCGTGAGTACAATTGGACTCCTAGAAGGGAAAAAAGAGGAGGAACAGAGTGAAAACAAGAATTGTCCAAACATGATGAAAGACATCAAACCACTAATTCAATAAGCTCTCTAAACTCTAAGTGAGAGAAATGCAAGGCACAGTTAGGCACATCATAGTGACACTGCTAAAAATGACAAAGAGAAAAGCTTTAAAAAGAAGAAGAAAAGAAAGAAAAGAAAGTCAGAAAAATACGCAACCTTCAAAAGAACAACAAGACTAACCAATTAATTCTCAAGAGACATATTGGAAGTCAGAAGGGAGTGTAATGGCATTTCCAATGTGCAAAAAGAGCACAATTGCCAACCTAGAAATCTATATCTAACAAACACATCCTTCAAAAATTAGAGCAAAACAGAGTAGTTCCCAGACAAATAAAATATGAGAGAATCTCTCACTAACAAGAGCTGCACTAAAATAAATGTTAAATGAAATTATTTAAGAAAAGGAAAAATCATTTCAGGCACACTCACAGAATGTAGAAAGGGATGATGAACAATAGCAAGGAAATGTATAAATGAATATTGCCTCTACTAAGAAATGCTAATAATACCATGTGATATCTAAAATATATGAAGGAGTAAAATGCATAACAATGATAATACAAAACATGGGAGGAGGATAAGTGGACTGATAGTGTTCTATTATTCTATTATCTTATAAACATTTGGGAAATATTAAAAAAAACTATAGTCATTCCTCCTTATCCATGTTATACATTTCCTTATCATATGTTCCAAGTCCTCAGTGGATGCCTGAAACTATGAATAGTACCAAACCCCACTGTCATCTATTGATATCCATTTCTGTTCATGCCTTCCATGCATAAACTTAATGTCTTTTTTTCCATCTTAACTAAGCATATATCACACACTGTGGTTGTAACTTTTGCAGTTTGAAGTGCAACAGCAAAACCAGTGTGAATTTCCTTTTCTCCTTTCCAATTTCACACACAAAAGTTTTGCTCTTACCATAGATCTTAGCCACCTCGGCATGCAATTTTTTTCTTTCCTTATTAAATTGAGAACTGCCACCTTTTCACTTACAAGGAGCACTTTACAGCTTCTTTTTGGCATATCTGAATTGCCAGCATCACTACTTCTGTGTGTTGAGGCCACTATTAAGTAAAATGAGGGTGACTTGAACATGAGCACGGTACCATGATTGTAGATCTGACAACTGAGCCGGCTGCTATGTGACTAATGGGCAGGAGTCTCTACAGCATGGATGTACACTGGGCAAGAGAGGATACATATCTTGGGTGGATGGAGTGAGATGGGCATGAGATTTCACCATGCTACTCAGGGCAGCACATACTTTAAAACTTAGGAATTATTTATTTCTGGAATTTTCCATTTCTACTTATTATTTTCATACTGTGGTTGACTTCAGATAACTAAAATCACAGAAAGCAAAACCTCAGATAAGTAGGGACTACTGTAATTTATACTAGACTGTAGTAAGTCAAGGACAGATAATGTAATCACTGGAGTAGCCACTAAAGGAATAGTATTTTTAAAAACTATACACACACACATACACACACACACACACACACGTAAGTAGAAGATGAAGAAATAGAAAAATAATAATTTACTCAATCCAAAACAAGACAAGAAAGGGGAGAAAATGAAACACTGAATAAGCGAAGCAATTATAGAAGACAGTAAGGCAGCAAATTTGATGTAAGCATATCAACTATATTAAATGCCAATTCAATCATATGTGACTTACAAGAAAACAAGAGACACAAAGAACCAGAAAGATTGTGAGTAAAAGAATGAAAAAGGGTCAAGTATGCATGCACTAACCACAAGCTTCTATGGCTGTATTAATATTAGACAAAGTAGGCTGGGCACAGTGGCTCACGCTTGGGAGGCAGAGGCTGGAGGATTGCTTGAGTCCAGGGGTTTAAGACCAGCTTGGGCAACATAGCAAGACCACATCTCTACAAAAAAATAAAGAAGTTAGCTGGGCACGGTGGCACCACCTGCAGTTTCAGTTACTTGGGAGGCTAAGGTGGAAGGATTGACTGAGCCCAGGAGGCCAAGACTGCAGTGAGACATGATCCTGCTACTGCCTTTCAACCTGGGTGACAGAGTGAGACTCTGACTAAAAAAAAATTTAGACAAAGTAGACATTAAGGCAAGGACATTACTTAGATAAAAATGGTGTACTAGTCATCAATTTATTGACTCTCAGCACCAAATCACATACACACATGTGTATATATATATATATATATATATGTATAAATGTTTTGCCATATATATATATTTATATGTTTTGCCACAGTGGACAGAGTTCCTTTAAGAATCTCTCCTTTATTTTTATTTTTATATTATTTTTATTTCAAAGATGTGGGGTACAATTCAGGATTAGGCACATAAGTAGTCATCATACAGGTACAGTTTGGGTACCCTTATTGATGTTCTGTGCTCCCCCCACCCCCAGCAATGTCCCACTACTGCCAGTCCCTTTCTTATAGTATTATTGTAAATGTTTAGGGTCCACTTATGAGTGAGTACATGTAGTACTCAGATCTTTGTTTCTGTGATAAATGACTGAGTACTATCGACTCTAAATCCATCCAAGTTGCTGCGAAATCCATATTTTTTTTTTTTGTTCTTCTTTATGGCTATGTAATATTCCAGCATGTATATGAACATCATTTTCTTTATCCAGCCCACTTTTGATGGGCAGCACCATTGGCTCCATGTTTTTTGCAATCATGAATAGTGCTGCAATAAACATACACATGCAGGTATCTTTTTCATAGAGCGATTTGAGTTCCTCCAGGTATATTCCCAGTAGGGGGATTGCGGGTTCATATGGAAGGTCAATTTTTAGATCTTTTAGGAATCGCCAAACTATTTTCCACTGAGGGTGTACTAGTTTACACTCCTACCAACAGTTTAGAAGTGTTCCATTTTCCCCACATCCTCTCCAGCATCTGTTGTTTTTTGAGTTACTGATGATGGCCATCCTGACTGGAGTTAGGTGATATCACAGTGTGCTTTTAATTTGCATTTCTTTGATGATTAGTGAGGCTAAGCATTTTTTCATGTATCTGTTGGCTGCTTGTATGTCTTCTTCTGAGAAGTGTCCATTTGTATCTTTTGCTCACCTTTTAATAGGGTTTTTTTTCCCCTCTTTTGGCACGTTTGAGTTCCTGGTAGATCCTGGATATTAGGCCTTTTTCAGATTTACAGTTGGCAAATATTTTTCCCATTCCATGGGCTGTTTCCCCTTTCTCTTGATGGTTTCTTTGCAAAATCTTTTCAGTTTGATGAGGTCTCACTTGTCTATCTTATCTTTTATGGAATTCACTTTTGGAAAGTTGATCAGGAATTGGTTGACTATTCCGATTTCTGTAAGGGTGTTTCCTATGTTTTCTTCTAGAATTCTTATAGTTTGAGGTTTTACATTTAGGTCTTTGATCCATTTAGAGTTGATTTTTGTGTATGGTGATAGGTAGGGGTCCTGTTTCAATCTTCTGCATGAAAGTTTTCCCAACAACCATTTACTGAATAGGGTTTTCTCTCCCCAGTGGTTGTTGGTGGAGGCTTTGTCAAAGATGAGTTGATTGAGAAATTGAGGTTTCACTTCTGGAATCCCTATCCTGTTCCATTGGTCTATAAGTCTGTTCTTGTACCAATACCAGATTGTTTTGATTATTATAGCCTTATAGTAGAGTTTAAAGTCTTGAAGTGTGATACCTCCTGCTTTGTTTCTTTTGCTGAGGATTATTTTTGTCTATCTGTGGTCTTTTGTTTCCATAAGAATTTCTGTATTGTTGTTCTTAGGTCTGAGAAGAATGATGTTGGTAAAGCATCTCTCTTTTCTTTTTTTCTTTTTTTTTTGGAATTGGAGTCTCACTCCATCCCCCAGACTGGAGTGCAGTGGCATACTCATGGCCACCCCAGCATCAACCTGCTGGGCTCTGGTGACCCTTAAGCCTCAGCCTTCCAAGTAGCCGGAACTACAGGTGTGTGCTACCACGCCTGGCTAATTTTTGATTTTTTATTATAGAGACGAGGTCTCACCAAGTTTCCAGAGCTGATCTCTAACCCGTGGACTCAGGCAATCCCCTCACCTCAGCCTCCCAAAGTGCTGGGATTACCAAGGCTGAGCCACCAAGTCCGACCCATCTCTCTTTTCTAATAAGCATGTTAGTTAAGCTTTCTCAGTAGACAGTGCTCAAAGAACAATGGAGGAGGAAGGGCTTCTGCTGCTCTGGCTGTGCCATGGCACATCAGTGGTGTCAGGGTGAGGGCATCCAGTCAAGCTCTGCCCCAGGCAACTTTGTAGCCTTGGCCTGGTCTGTGGATAATCTTCCTGTGACCCTCTTGACATGGAAACCAGAACTTCTAATGCCTCCTGCCAGTACTGGCACCCTTCCTTCCTCTACAGGCCACCAGGCAGCTTACCTGTGGCCTGGAAGTTTTCTTTTTCTTTTGTTTTTTTTCCTTGTGTGAAAACCTTTAATGAATTATGACCCATTGACCAGTTACAGATTGTAATCCTTAATATTTCTTCTTTGCTATGTAGAAACATAATTAAAATAGCCTATATCAAGTATAACAGAAAACCATAGTATGAAAAAAAAAAATGATAGTAATGTTTGCTTCTGCTGGAGGGTTTCTGTCAAGGCCCCACTCCCTCTGCTTATCACATACTCACACACCCCCACACACTGATCCCCTGCCCTGCCCTGCATTTCTAAGAGCTGCTTCCTGCTTATTCAGTGACTGCAGACCAGCTCTGATTTGTGCAAGCCAGTGAACTTCTCTGCTTTCCAAAAAACTGAAATCTGAACTCCTTCCAAGTTTGTCTTTTCTTGGAGAGTCTCTCAGCCCTAGGGTACCATACAGAGTTTCCTTATATCTTATAGTCATTCTTATCAGAGTATAAGAGTTCTTTATTAAGTCCATTAACTTCATTAAACTTCCACAGTTCAACCCAATGATTGGACTTAGACTAATACAGAGGATTATGCCAAAGTAATAAAAGATCATTTTACCAGGAGATACGGCAATTCTAAATTTGCATTCAGCTAATACCATAACTTCAAATTATACAAAGCAAAAATCAACCAAACTAAAAAGAGAAATTGATTAACCTACACCATAGTAAGAAATTTAACATATCTCTTGATATTCCATAGAATGAAGCAGAAAGAAATATCAATAAGAATACAGAGGGAGAAAAAGAAAACAGAGGATCTGAACAACACAATTAACATACTTGGCCTAATTGACATACATAGAATATCCCACAAAAAACAGTGGAACATACATTCTTTTCAAGGACACATGGAACATTTATCAAAATTGACCATATATTAGGCCATAAAGGACACTTCAATACACTTGAAAGGACTGAAATTACTTAGGGTATGTTCTCTGACCACAGTGGAATTAGGCTAGAAATCAATCATAAAAAGATAATGAGAAAATTCCCCAAATATTTTGAAAATCAGCAATACCCTTCCAAATTAAGCATAACCTTGTGAGGTTTTTGGACATATTCTAAATAATGCTGCCTTTGTTTAGTGTAGTCTAAAAACATTTTCTTTTAAGTTGTTTTTAGATCTATCAGTGGACTTAGCCATACCAAAAACAAGCCAATTACTCATTACTTTCTTACAATGTCAAATATTATTCAACTAGAACTATGCCCTACTCTTATCCCTTAAACACAGTACTTGACATTGAGTGAATTTTGCATATTTCCAAAACTCAAATACACACTTAAAGGATGATGGCTTGCTTACATTAAAGATAGTTTTTAAGCTGTCTAGCTTCCCCACTTGGCCTCTCTATGCTTCAGTGTTCTTGCATATAAAATAAGAGCATTTGAATCCAAAGTCTCTAAGGGCTTTCCAACACTACACATTTTATGAGTGGGTGAACTCTGAATATGTACAAATATTCTCTTTTAATAAGTACTGTTGACCCGTGAGCAACACAGGTTTGAACTACACAGGTCCACTTATATCAGTATTGTCTTCCATCTCTGCCCCCTCTGAGACAGCATGATCAATCCCTCCTCCTCCTCAGCCTACTTAATGTGAAGACGACAAGGATGTAAACCTTTATGATGATCCATTTTCACTTAATGAATAGGAAATATATTTTCTCTTTCTTATAATGTTTTTCTAGTGTTTTCTCTAGATTACTTCATTGTATGACTACAGGATAAAATACATATAGCATGAAAAATGTATGTTCATCAACTGTTTATGTTATCGGTAAGGCTTCTGGTCAACAGTAGTTTATTAGTAGTTAAATTTTGGAGGAATCATAAGTTATATGTGTATTTTTGACTATGTGAGGAGATTGGCACCCCTTTATCACCATGTTGTTTAAGGGTCAACTCTATACATAATATAACAGATTACTGCCAAAGACAATCAATTAAACTAGAGGTAAATGTATAGTCTTCATTTACATCGATTCTTGAACAAAGAAATATGAAGAGTCTAAGTTTTTTTTCTGAAACAGTAGTTAATGCTTGGACCCTGGCGTGACTGTGGGATGAAAAAGAAGAACGTTTTCCCTGTACAAGTCATCTAGGAGGTATTGTGATAATGGGAAAACACTGATGACTATATTAAAAATATTCCTGGGATGAATCCAGAACTTGGCCATGTATGTTCTCAAGAAGGTGTCAATGTAAGAGGTCTTTTCTGGAACAAATTTCTGGTCATATAATCTGACCTCAGCTGTTAGATCTATCACCAGTCATCTCAGTAAATAATTTGAACATCAGATATATGCTGTTATATTCTCCTTTCTTGATGTTAATATCTATTATTCTTAAGTTAGATAAGTACGTTTTTAGTAGAAATGGGAGCACTCTCAATGCATATATAAAAAGGAAACTCTGGCCTGTATGCATTTTTTTCTTGGCATTCTTAGTTTTATTTATTATTTCTATTTTTTAAAAATTGAATACAGTTTTTTACAATTTGCAAATAATTTTTAGATATTTATATGGTACTTGGGAGCACCATGATGTATCAGAAAAATCAGGAACACTTTAATCCAGAAAGACCTGATTTTCAATTCTCCTGTGGCATCTACTTGTTTCTTAAACACATTACTTAATGCTTCAGTGGACACTTTTGTCTGTAACTGAAATCCAGGCCCAAACTAGCTTAACTAAAAAGAGAATTTATAGTGTACTAATTGAAAAAATCCAGAGAGAGGGTAACTGATAGGTTATCTCAATCCAACGGTTCTCTCTGTCTCTCTGAGTGTCTTGGCTCTGCTTCCTGTGTGTGTGAGCTTCTTCCTCTGATTGGCAGTGAGATGGATTTAGCAGTTAGGCATCATATCTGCACACCTTAGTATAACTGTACTAGTTGCTAACATATTAAAATACTTTGGTACCTGCTGAATAAGTAGCCTTTGCTCTGAACCTGTGGAGTGCCCCCAACATCTGGCTGCTGTAGCATTCCCCACCACCACCACTTCAGGACTTCCCCACAATCTAGCACCTAAAGGGGTGATATATAGCACAACAGGAAATTTCAAGCCCTGCATCAATATTGTGTTCAGTGTTCATTCCAGCAAGTGTGCATTAATGAAATATTATCACTGTCCCCTTGCTGACATGTACCAACATTTGGAAGAAGAGAGCCTCTCTTTCCCTAAGAACTTATGAGAGAGTAAAAAAAAAACTTCTTTCCCTAAAGTCCCTAGTACACTGTTTACCAATCCCCTTCGCTCAAACTGGATAATGTTTTATTTCCTGACCAAGTCCTATGGCCAGGAGAATGTCATGTACTTATTGGCTTAGAATAAAGTCTAAAACTGGTCATTTGCTAAAGGGAGAGGTTCACTTCTAAAACCAGAAGAAGGGACAAATTCTTTGCTGAGTGAGAATGGGGTGACTACCAGAACAAAAGACAGGATACAGTGGAACACAGGGAAATGGATACTAGGAAGGAAACTGACAATGCCCATTTTTTGAATTTCCATATTGTCATCTATAAAATTGTGATAATGTTATCTAATTTATAACAATGTGGTAAGGATTAAATTAGATCACATATTACATTACTTAGAACAGAGTTTGGTTCATTGATTTCATGTTAGATTGCTCAATTAATGGTGTTTAACAATAAGAACAATTATAATAACATTGCTGTTAAGAACTGTGACGAAAGTATCTGAAATTTTGTATCATTTGCAACCTTAACAAGTCAGCCTACCACAGATTAATGAATCCTGGCAAAAGACACAACACACCTGAGTGAGAAACAAAGAACTTCATTTCTTACAGCACTAGCAATAGGCACAGTATCAGCATTTTTTGGTGCCAGTTTCTTGAGCCCCAATTCCCACAGGGTTATTTAAAGAGGGCCAAGTGATGCCTGCATATTAAGTAAGTTGCATTATAGGAGAGGAACCCTGCAATACATTGAGTTTGTGTCCTCCCAAAATTAGCATGTTGAAATCCTAACCCCCAAGGTGATGCTATTGGGAGGTAATTATTTGGGAGGTGATTAGAATGGAATTAGTGCCCTTATGAAAGAGACCCCAGAGAGCTCCCTTTCCCTTTTTGCCATGTGAGATTACAGTGAAAAGACAAGCATCTGTGAAGAAGGGGGCCTTCCAGACACTGAATCTGCCAGTGCCTTAATCTTGGACTTCCCAGCCTCCAGAACTGTGAGAAATAAATTTTTGTCGTTTATAAGTCACTCTGTTTATGATATTTTGTTATAGCAGCCTAAACAGACTAAGACAGAAGGTAAGTTTAATTTTTCTTGCTTGGAGCATTTAACTAATCCTCTGTTAACATAAGATTTGCTATGTGTATGATGTGTTGGTGGGGGACCAAATGTTCCTGGGCCCACATATGCAATGTCTCAATAGATGGAATGAAAATCATTATCCATGTCCCACTCACAGTTAAGTGTTCATTAGTAACTCTAACTGGAATGCCTGAAGAATGACACAGTCAGCATAGATTCTGTCATATACATGTCAAAACCAGCTCTCAACTGTGGCAGGATAATATCTCCTCACTTTAAATTAAGTGGACATTTAAGGCTTGAAAGAATATGGAGAAAGGAGGATTGGGAGTGTCCAGGAAGAGAAAAAGAGAATGTACAACAGGCGAGCCACAGTTACTAAATCCTATTTATTTAGCAATAAATAAAGAGATATAACATTTTGCCTAAATGTTCAGCAGCACTGGATCTCTGCTGAAGTGTCATGGCATGAGCTGAACTTTGCTTCATCAATTCCTGAGTGGAGGACTCCAGTGAACTTTAGAGCCAAATGACATTCCAGCCTCTGCTGCTTACTAGCTGTGTGAGTGTAGGCAAGTTTCACAACATTTTTGTTCCTTAACTGAGAAGATAGAGATAATAATAGCATCTACCTCACAGGGTCACTGTGAAAAGTAAATTTTGAAAAGTATTTACTGTACAGTCGTGTACACATTGTCAGTAAATCATGACTTTTGTTTCTAAAAACTTTGGTAATGATAGTCTTAATGATATATGGGAAAACAAACCAACAAAAAACTAGGCCCTGACCTTCATCCATACTTCTCACCAGACACATGGAACACAAGGCCATTCTATAAACCACCTACACGTGGCAAGCTTAGACTGGTCATCAAAAAGATAAGGCATCCCTGAGACTAAGTGTCACCTGAGATCTCTCCGGGCAATGCATCGGGCCACATCCTAGACTCTGTTTAGCAGTAGAGTTGGTTCCCCACCTTAGGAGAATGGGTGTAGGGTACAGTATCAATTCATAGAAAATTGGATATTCATCTTGTTTTTACCTCTTGTGAGGCTGACTCAACATCTCATCAACATCTCAGCAAAGAGTTGTTATAATATTAAAATAAAGCATATCTATAAATTTCCTAATTCAAACCATTTCTGCCACATGTTACACATTCAACAATTATTTATTTCTTTTCTTCCATCCCTATTGTAATTAAGGTGGAACAGATGTTTTCTCCAACTTATTGTATAGCTGTCACTTTTGGCGGAGGCTAAGGAAGAATAACTACTTCAGCAAACTTTAAACTTTTTAAACTTCAGTGAGCATAAGAATCACTCAGGGAGCTTGTTAAGCAACAAGATTCCCAGGCACCACCTCAAAATAAAAATTCTGATGAAAGCAATCTGAGGTGGTGCCCAACAATTCGTGTTTTTTCTTTTCTTCCTTCCATCCCTTTCTTTCCTTCTCCTCCCTCCCTCCCGCCTCCCTCCCTCCCTCCCTCCTTCCTTCCTTCCTTTCTTTAGAAAGGGGGTCTTGCTCTGTTGCCCAGGCTGAAGTTCAGTGGTACGAACACGGCTCACTACAGTCTTGAACTCCTAGGCTCAAGGGATCGTCCTACCTCAGCCTCCTGAGAAGCTGAGTCTAAGGTGCATATCCTCATGCCTAGCTAATTTTTTATTTTTTGTAGAGATGGAATCTTGCTATGTTGCCCAGGCTGGTCTTGAGCTCCTGAACTCAAGCAATCTCCCACCTCAGCCTCCCAAATCACTAGGATTACAGGTATGAGTCACCATGCCTGGTCCCAGTAATCTGTCTTTCTAATAAGCTCTCTGGGAAGTTTTTTGATGTAGGTGTGTGGTGATCACACATTTAGAAATGCTGTCTCAAATGTTCTAAGCTGTCTGGGGCCCAACTGTCTATCTAATATTACTGATTTCTGTGTCCTTTTCACCATTTAACACAATAAAAAGCTTGCTTTTAAAAATGATATGTAGACTGCCCAAGAAGGGGGGCCAAGATGGCGACCGGGCAGCGTGGTCTGTGAGACCTCCGCAGAAGAGGACACAGAAAGACTCCAGATCTCTCCCAGGGGGCCTGCTCCCCACACGGAACTTGTCCACGGACACCGCAGAGGCATCACAGCAGGCCTGAGGTAAAAGCGGCCACCGCCCCTGCCGGCAGCCCGGGGCTGCCGCCGGCGGCCCGGGGCGCCGCCGCCGAGGCGACCCAGGGCCTGCCAGCGCCGTGGACACAGCCCACCCGAGGAGCGCCGCCGCCGCCCCGTGGATCCGGGGCGCTGCCGTGGGCGCCGCCGCCAAGGCGACCCGGGGCCCCGCCCACGCCACGGAGGCCGCCGGTGCGAGGCGCGCCGCCGCCGCCGCCGCCGCCCGGGCACCCGGGGCGCGCAGCCGCGAGGCGACCCGGGGCCCCGCCCACGCCGCGGACGCCTGGGCACCCGGGGCGCGCCGCCGCGGGAGCTGCGGGA